>JAAIFI010000369.1:0-29175 GCA_011032875.1 Phlebia tremellosa | reverse complement strand
CCAGGGGTGGTCGGTTACTTTTGTCGCCCAGTGTATGTCTGTAGGATCGGTCTTGTAGGTGGTGTCGCTTTGCATGGTACGATCTTATCGATATGAGTATCTCTGTGGCCATTGATAATTCCCGAACACCAGGACGTTTTCAGACCAGAGAGCCTATAGGGAAGACTAAGGGCATCTATGACATACTTGAGTCACTTGACGTGCTCTACACGTCTTTCAGAATGTTATCGAAAGGCATGAGTCTTATTTCGCGGCGGCGATGCAAGCTGTGCTTCCAGAAGAATGAACGGACAAGAGAACGCTGTACAACCGGCATGTTCGTATCACGGATCTCGGAGGTTTACTGACATCCCCAATGCTGTGCTCTAGTGCGTCCGTGCTTTCAGCTTGCATCAAACTTCGTACCATGTACATTTGTATAAAAAGCCTACCATAGTCGACACATAGTCACCACGGCCGAACTCACCTTTGAACGACCTGAGAATCGAGCATGGGTATCATTGAACCTGGTATGAGGATTTATGGCATCTCCGTTTGCACTAACTAACGATCTCAAACCCCCGTGGCTTGGTGGAACAGCAAATGCGAACCGTGCCAATCGTGTCGTACAGCTTGCAGCCGACATTGGACGCTTTCAGCTGCAAGTGAAAGAGACGACGCAAGACATCCTCAAAGACGACAAAGACACGCTCGCGATGCTCGACAGGATCGCTAAAGAGTCTGGTCACAGCACTCTGGAGGAGTATATTGACGCGGCGATGAAGCAGTTGCCGGAGGAGGATAGCAAGGCATACGAACGAGTGAAAGATGAACTTGACAAGCAAGACAGCGACATCGACATTGCACGCAAAGTCGGTGGTGGTCTCATGGCACTCGGCTTTGGGTGTGGCGTCGCACTTGTCTCAGTACGATTGTTGTTCAAGATGTGAGTGAGCACCTATAGATGTGACATGCGAAAAACTGCTAATCGTGGTACTATTGCGACATAGAAATACAATATCTTTGGCCTCCCAACTCGTTGCCCGAGGTCTTGTACTGTTGCTCAAAGGTGGTGTACTCGCGTACATTCTTTGACTCGCTCATCTATTTACGTTATGTTCTAGGCTCCGTCGCTGCGGGAACCAGACTTATCAGAATTGGCAGTAAAGCGGTCTCAGATGTTGTCTCCGGACTAGGGGACGTCGGTAAAGGAATCGCCAAGGGCCTCCGAGTCTTGAAGATTGCTGGAACAGTGTTGAGTGTAGTATCGATTGCTCTTGAAGGTGTTCTGCTCCTTTTTGAGCTTTTTGACGGAATCAGGCAGAGAGAAGAGCTTCAGAAGTGCGTGAGCCATCGACTACGACTGTCATTCAGAACTAACACATATATTCTTATATTTAGAGCTATCGTGGAACTGTGCTCTCGTCGTTTCATGGTCAAGAAGATCCAGGACAGCGTGCGGGTTACAGCCGCGTACAGAAGCAAGGCCAACAGTATCGTTACCACTGAGAGAACTCTGAGGGAGGTGGGCCTCAGCGATGAAGATATCAAAAAGGCCATCAAGAAACAGATCGAGAAGCACGCGGAGACGCTGAACACGGTTAGTCTTGAACCAACTCATTTGAGTCTTCTGTTTATTCATGACAATTCCAGGAGCTCGAAGAAGTTACAGATGATAAAATCTGGGACGAGCTGAATGAACTCGACAAGTATTCGGGCAGTGCCTGGAAAGACGACGATCCCAACCTTGCTAGGGTTCTGAAGTGGATCGATGATCACCCTGATGACGACGAGAAATGAGGGCTTCCCCGTGCAGTGGACTCCTGGGAATGCGGGCGTATGCTTGTATCACCGATATAGATGTATCAATGCGACCTTACACAACTTGATTGTATATAGATACATTGCAATTCAAATTCTGATGTCGTCAATGACGGATGTGCACAGTCGGCTCTGACTCTGAGCGATACTGCATTCATATCAGGAGTTGTCAAACAATGCATTTTTTGATATATGAACCCCATCTGGACTCTGGAGGCGCATTGAACGCAGCTCCATTCGCGAAACGGTCAAGTCTATTCAACACGAGCACCTAGTAGAGCCACTAGGCCTTCCTAGTTCTTATTCCAGTGGAACGCTAGAGTGCTCGGTGACAACGTCAGCAAACGATTTCTCTTAGAACAGTGCAACAACATCAGACAGATCAATACCAAAAATGATATTCTTATTGCCCTATCGTTCTCGTCGTCATCTAGCATATCAAAGCCTGATGACATTGGGGGAGGCAGGGCCCAGCTTGTTTGCAATTACAGAGGCAAGCGAGGCAGGCAAAATGATTTCCTGCTTTGCAAGTTCGAGTCCGGCAAAGTTTATGGTCGCAAATGCGGTCTCAAACGCTGAACGCTCCACAGGGGCCTCGGGCCCTCTGGTGCTTTCCGCGAAGACCTCCGAGGTGCTTGCTGCAAGTAACTCAGGTTCTGAAAGATCCGAAACCTGCGCAACCTGGGCTTGAAGGTTTGAGCTCTCTAGAACGTCCGCGGTGTCATCCCATCCGGAGTACATCCATCCAGGATCTTCTTTGGTCCATGCACCGCGATCGTTATCCCATTGGACAAGATACTTGGGATTCAAATATGTCAGGAAGGCGAAGTGACGCAGAGATGAAAATAAAACTTACGTCGATCACATGCTGTCTATCAGCTTCCACAAAGTCTTCTTTGTACCTCCCCCTGTTCAACATCTTATCGATCAATTCGTCGGAGAAGAGGTCAGGATCGTCGAGCCACGTCTCTGTAGAGGTGAAGAATCGTGGTGAGGTTACATGAGGTCATAGAACTGGGAACATACGTACGGATAGAATCTACGTGCTTGTACAGGACTTCCATCTCACGATAGCACATGCATGCCTTGATCCTCTCGTATGAAAAGTCATTGATAGCTTTCTGCAGGTTCTGTCACACGTTTTCCAGCTGTCAATGCCTTATACCACTGCTTAGATAAGAATCACGTACTTCGCGTTCTTTGTCCCCTTCGAATGCTGCAAATAGCACCATCCCCAGACCCAGCGCTGCTAGAACACCTCCTATTATAGCTAACGCAGGCCAAAGGGTAGCGGCTGTAATAATGCCGAATGCGACTAATCCGACTAAGAACACTCCGGTAGCGACTGATATCATACTTGAGATCTGAAAGCATGCGCTCTCGACTTCGGAGTACTTGTTGTATCTAGAGAAGGGTCGTGAAGGCGAGTCGCATCTACGAATCTGGGTTCTAATCGTCTCACCTTTCACGGGTCTCTCTGTACTTCTGAAGTTCGTCGCCGGTCAGCACTTGTTCCACTTTGGTGTCGAGCTCTTCTGGTGTATTGTAGCCGTTACGCTCGAGCAGAGCAGCTAATTTCGGCTTGATTTCTTCCAACGTGGTCTCACTTGAATGAAAGTCAACATCAGAGAACGATAGACACGCCTATAAGTCTCACCATTTGGATTTGAGTTCCGTGTATTGATTACAGAAAAACTCGGTGTCACTGCACAGTTGATTGGCCCGGTGTCGCCTGTTTGGATTGTCGTAATAAAGCAGATCACTAACGGTGTTACCCATGTTGAGAGATGGGTGTACAGTCGGTCCACTAAATGACTGCAGGGTATTTATATATGCGCCAGGCTTACGACAGAGGACTGAGGGCACTGAGTCTTGTTTGGCTCAACTCCGGCTTGCAGGACAGATGATCGTTTCTTCGCATGGACACTGTTCCTGTGGTGTAGCACTTGCCAACGAAGAACGATCCCTTTGACCTGATATTTCCTAGAGCATCAGATGACCATCACATGGCATGAAGGAACCCAAAAACATACCCGAAATTTGGAACGGCGGTGAGAGAAATATCGGGGGTTGAGCAATTCCGTGTCACGACTCGTTGCTGCGATATTGCAGGCTATTGAGTGCGAACAGACAGGAAGTATGTAGGCCGCTGAGAAGCTGTTCCATTGATGACACGAATTGAGGCCTATAACTATATGGTCGATCTTGTCAGTGTTCGTTAGCTGCGTCGCAAGGAACTCACTGTACACAGCGCCTCGGTCTTATCATATTCAGAGGCATTCGGGCTATTGACAGAGATCAAAATTTGAAGCCTTTATGTCTACCACAGTGCCTGTATAGTTACAACCTGCTAATTAGCTGATACTGTACCAACAGAGCAGCTCTCGAGTCTATTCACTGAGATTTGTCAACCTTGTGTCAAATGGGAACGATACCGTTGGTGCTACAACCGGATCTGTGCAATTGGCTTCATGCTGCAGATTGATCCTAGCTACACGATGCTCTCGGAGAACGACACATACGCGAAGCATGAATTCCATGGTATAAGTTGAGGTCAGAGCTCAAGAGCGACCGCTCGTCCGTGCAAAGTTGAAAGAAGTCCGACATCGGGAATGCAGAATTTGACGCCGGCGGGGGCCGCCGCGACGAACTACTGGTAGACGGCATCCCTCAAATTGATTGCAAGGGAATTGTCAATTTCCCATGAATTCATCCTTTTCTGTCTTCTACGGCTCTTCATGGTTTCCATGATGTTCGTCCGTCAATAACAATTCTGCTCTTGTCTCAATGTAGTATTACGGACCAGTTGGCACTTCCTTCGGGAACAGTTGTATCCAAGTGCGTGGCTTATGTCTACATGACCAGTTCTTCAGGTATTATGAAACAATTATTCTGCATGCTTGGGTCTTCTTCGAATATATTTGGTGACCAACGATTTTCAGGTCGCTTTCATACAACTACATGGAAGGCTCGAAACATCTTGATATCTTCCAGTCGCTTGGTGTGCTCTATACGTCTTCCAGAAAGGTGTCAAAAAACACGAGTACGAACTTATTTGACTTGTGGTGAGAGAAGCTGTGGTTCCAAGTGAAACGGAACAAAGAGAATATTGCACGACCGTGTGATGGCACTACGCACCATGAGGTTCGGTCGTTCATGGTCCACTCGGTGAATACTTTCACCTCTTCCGACATATCACGGATGTTAGACTCCTTACTGACATTCTCAATGTTGTGCTGCTAGTGCGGTGCTCCCCTGTATTGAACAAATTGTGTATCGCTTACATTCGTAACCCCGACATGCAGATATAAAGCTTAGCATCGAAGACGGACACCCATCATCGTCCAACTACTTTGAACTACTAGCGAATCAAACATGGGTATCATCTATCCCGGTATGACACTTATCACCCTCGATACTACACACTGGCTGACGATATCTAAACCCACTGGCTCGGCGGTACAGACAATACGAAACGTGCCGACCGCGTCCAACAGCTTGCAAATGACATTGCACACTATCAGGCCCAAGTGAAACAATACACAGAAGACATCCTCAAGGACGACAAGGACACGCTCGAGATCCTCGACAAGATCGCCAAAGCGTCCGGTCACGACACCCTCGAGGAGTACATCGACGCCGCGATGAAGCTGTTGCCGGAGGACGACCGCAAGGCATACGAAAGGGTCAAGTCCGAGCTCAACGGCCAAGATACCGACATCGACATCGCACGCAAAGTCGGCGGAGGCATCGTGGCACTTGGTGTTGGGTGCGGTGTCGCGCTTGTCACGACGCGGGTGATGCTCCAAATGTGAGTGAGCGTTATAGATATGACATCCGGAAATCTGCTGACCGTGACCTACTGCAGTAATACGATATCTTTATCCTCCCAACTCGTTGCACGAGGCCTTGTATTGATAATTACAGGTGATACTCGCAGTGTTGAATTCCTCGCCCTACATCACTCATAGACTGCTACTTGCAATTTGTGTTCTAGGTTCCGTCTCTCAGGGAACCCGACTCATCAGAGTTGGCAGTCAAGCCATCTCAGATGCCGTTTCCGGGCTGGGAGACGTCGGTCAGGGGATTGCCAAGGGCCTTCGAGTTCTGAAGATTGCCGGAAAGGTGCTGGGTGCAATATCCATCGCGCTTGAAGGTGTACTGCTCATCTACGAGGCTGTCACGGGCGCAGACCAGAGAAAAGAGCTTCAGAAGTGCGTACCAAGTCATCTAGTATCACATCATAGGGCTGCCAAGAAAGAACTGACCTATCCATTCGTTTTGAGGGCAATCCTGGAATTGTGCTCTCGCCGGTTCATGGTCAGGAAGATCCAGGAGAGCGCGCGGGTGACAAACACGTACAGGAGCAAGGCCAACAGCATCGTCTCCAACATAGAGACGTTGAAGGAGGAGGACATGAGTGAGGCCGTGATCAATGCGGCTACAAAGAAGGAAATTGAGAAGCAAGCGGCGAAATTGAATGCGGTTGGTCCCGAGCGAGCTCGTTTGAGTTATGAGTTATCTCATTATTCACGACAATTTTCAGGACTTCGAAGGGATCACAGATGATAGGATCTGGGAGGAGTTGGATGCGCTAGACAAGTCAAGGCCCAGCTGGACAGATGAAGATCCCAACCTTGCCACGGTTCTGCAGTGGATTTCGGATCACCTCGACGACGACGAGAAACAGTGATGCTCGTCATCGGGTTCGCAGTGCTAGCGTATATATACTAGCATGTGCTTATATCACCGATGTGAATGTTTCTCTCCTTGTCGTTGCGATCTAACATACCTTTGACTGCGTCTAGATATGATGGAATCATGACTCAACTGTAGAGTCTGGTATCGTCAATCTGTGCGCATTTGTTGTGCGGGCTATAGTCGAATCTCATGCACTGATTTTGCGACTTGCTCAATTGCTTGGTACGATGCTCCACTGCCGTAGCAGCGGTGGACTCTGTGACTACTCGCTGGAATACGGTGACCCGAATTTTGGGGCGAGTTGATACCTTTCAGAGAGGTGTGAGAAGAGTGAGTCAATAACTCCCTATCCTCACCATCATCTGTCCTTATTTGCGCACCATGAGGACCAGCGGTGGACTCTATGAATACTCGCTGTACTCCGATGACTCGAATTTTGTGGCGAGTCGATACCTTTCAGAGAGGTGTGAGAACAAGAGTGAGTCAATTACTCCCTATCTTCGCCATCATCTGTTCTGATCTGCGGAGTCGGTATTCAAGACGTATTATACACGTTATTTTGCCGACACTTGATCCATACCGAGTTTTGTTCTCTTGTCGAGTCACTCGATCTCCCAACAGCAGGGTCATTCAACCAAATCTGGCCATCCCGACGGCGGCTCTGAGCAATAATGAGTCGGCATTCAGATTCGGAGTTGTCCAATGGTGCGTGTTTCTGGCTATAAAATCCCCGTCTGAAGGTGCATTGGACGCAACATCTTCAACGTTCAACGCACACAACTTCCTCACAGCAGTCGACTCCATCAGTCATGTCTACCCAACACAAACACCTGGAACAACTCAGTCGAGCCATCGTGCATAAACCGCCGTATTGCAGTGGCACCGTCCCTGTCCAGGATATTGATACCGTCATATTCTACGGGCGAGGGGAAGAAGCACGGTAGGCATCGTCAAATATCGATTACATATATTTTGTATCTGATATCCTACCCCTTCATCAGACGTCTCACTGCGTATGGCGCGTCCAGCGACGCCCTAGAACATCTCTCGCAAACCTGCGCCCCTGCTACGTTCGGAATGAACCAGCAGGACGTGCTCGACGAGTCGTACAGGAAGGCGGGCGCGCTCAGTAATTCTGACTTTGCCGTCAAACTTGATCTGCATCAGAGCGGCCTCATGGATATCATCAGCACTCAGCTATTGGAGGGCTCGGATGCACAGAAGTCTATCTACGCTGAGCTATACAAGTTGAACGTCTATCGTACGTCGAGGCACATCATAAATTATATGAAGACATCATTGATAGTTTCGTATCCTCAGGTGAAGGGTCCTTCTTCAAATCTCACAAAGACACCCCTCGTGGCGGGACGATGTTTGGATCCCTCGTTATAGTTTACCCCACCTCTCATGAGGGCGGGTCTCTCATCTTCCGCGAGGGAGAGGCTGAATGGACCTTTGACTCGGCTCAGGCCGTCGCGGAACACGAAGGGAGTCCTTGTGTGGCCTACGCTACCTTCTTCAGCGATGTCGACCACGAGGTGGCCATGGTGAGCTCCGGCTATCGCCTGACGGTCACGTACAACCTCTACGTTGTTGACTCGACACCGGCGCTGGCGACACCTCCCTCGTCGAACAGACTGTTATTCAAATCTGCCTTCGAGCATGTCTTGAAGGATCCGACATTCCTGCCCGAGGGTGGGTACCTTGGCTTCGGTCTGCGTCATGTCTACCCTCTGGAGAGGAAGCCGAAGAAGACTGACACCCTCGACTACCTGAAGAACTGTTTGAAGGGAAGTGACGCGAATCTCATAGCAGTTTGTAGAGACCTGTTGCTGGAAGCAAGTATATGGATGCTCTATTCAGACGCCGAAGGCACAGTGATAGTGCCGAAAGCACCGAATGTAGAGGGTGCCTATATGGAGAGCGACCTCTCCGAATACCTAGAGACCGCATACAATGCGAAGAAGGTCGGATACCGCAAGGTGAGCGTTATCAGTGGTGGGAGTATAAATCAGGCACTGACAACGGACATGTTCTAGGGCAAGGATATCGTCGGCTCGGACAGTGTCAATGAGGAGATTTGCAAGAAGTACCCAGACCAGTCGTTGAGGGTACATTGGGTCACAAAACCTTCGTCGCTGAATGTTTTGAAAAGCAGCTATATTGCATATGGGAACGACGCTGACCTAGTCTATGCCTACGGTTATTTCACGCTGATTGTTAAGGTCGGAGGCGTCAACGAAAGAGCAACTCGCAAGGATTGAGGCATACCATGACGTAACGTAGTATAATATATACTATGTAGTACGTGTCCTTTTGTACCTGTAGCACGCTGAATTGTTCAAGCAAGTTCTATACAATTTCTCCGTTACTTGCTTCGTTGTTTCTTGGGTCGTCAGCCCTCTTATGATTTGCGACCGCTTACCAGTTGAGCATAGACACGACGATTGTGCAAGGCTACCTACGCAAAAGTGAGCACATAGGGCGTAAGAGTTGCAATGGATAGAAGAGTAGCTATTAAGTGGAGGCTATCACACCGGTCAGTATCGAAGCTAACAAGGCTTTTGCATATTTACTCACAGGCGCGCACTACTGTGGCGATTTGATTGGATGAAGGCTGTGCGTGGCGAAATGTGGCCTGTAGACCCTATGAGTAGAGTGTACGGCTCGACTTCAATTTTACCACGTCGTAAATGACGAGTACGAAACATACTGAAGAACGATTGTGACTTACATACCTTGTACTTTGGAGATGTTTCAACGCCTTCACGCCTTGAACTTCAGCTTCTCACAGTCATCTTTATCGATTGGTCGCTAAAATGCCGCATAAAATGCAGTACGGACCGCGGCCATAAGCTCGGGTGCTGATACGAACTATCATGAAGTGCGATCGTGCAGAGATGGTGGGAACTGTGGGTTAATGTGTGCACGCCCAGATAAATACAATGCTGCGAAATATCTACCGGATCGCCCGTGCGATCGGACACCAGGATGTGAAAGGGAGCAGAGAATACGAAGCCACTGAAGTAGCAAGATATATTGTTCACTTCAATAACTCTTCAACTATTCTGTCGTCATTGAGCTTAGCGACGTTTGCTCCTCTGTAATTAAGCCTTCGCAGGACATCGATCTGTAGTACTGTGAGTGAGAGCTCCTATAGTTCGGGAAGATGTGAACGCACCACTTTACTCCGGTCAAATCCAAGAGCCTCGAACTGATCCACGTGCGCCTTCTCCAAACCCGCCATAGCTACCTCGTCCATTGACCCGTCCGCACTCGCCTTGCTGATTCCGGCCTTCCCTGGACCGCCCGCGTATATCATTGTCCAATACCGCGCCGTTTCCTCAAAACTGGCCTTGCTAGTCATGTAATGTTTTGCGACCTCGGCATCTTGAGGATCGTTGGGTTCTGGAGAGCATAGCAGCGATTGCAGCGATATGAGTGTCGACTTCAGAGTGAGCACAGGAGACCATGCGTCCTTCAAGATATCGAGGCAGATCGCGCCGGATGCCGATGACACGTTTGGATGGTAAACCTTGGTGATAAATTTCATCTTGACAGGTTGGAAGGGATACGATTCTGGGATGACGATGTCCTGTACATGGTGTTAAATGATGCCTCTCGTGTAGACTGTTGACTTACCACTTCAAAGTGGCCTCCTTCGTATGGCGTCCCCTCGGGGCCAATGAAAGAGCCCTTCAAATGATAGGGAGAGTTGTCGACAAGATCTACTCTGATATTGGAACTCTTGTCATTCTTACAATCTGCAGAAAAATCAGTGGCGGATGTGGGAGACGCGCTCGACACTCACCTGTTATTTCCTTGTTCACGCGACGAAGACGAGCATCCATGATACAGAGTGTGGGGGGATACAGGAATAGTTGCTACGCGATACAAAATATGAAGAGGGAAAGAGAAAGTTGCACGACGGATGGTAGTCGTAAACAAGATGCGAAGACCCAGAATGGCTGGCTGTGGACAGTTGAGCGCGATCATGGGCGCCAATATCATGGCCCTCCTCGGTACCTCCACCACGTTCAACCACTCTAATCTGCTGAGGTTGTGTGCCAAGCGTGAAATGCCTCCTTTCTCTTGGGATTCTTGCGGAGCAATTGATTCTATTGTCTCATGATCACGCTCGGAATGACTGACATCAAACAGGGCTCTTGACTCTGTGGAACTTGCAAGGAAGGGCCCGTTGCAAGAGTGCTTACCATGCTCTTGCCATGTTTTCCTGTGCACATTAATGAACAACGTTGGCGGGGTGCGTCGTGTCGTGTTTTTTCGTGCATACGCTGATGAGACTATGCTTTGTTCATCATCCAGATCAGACAGACCATCTCCGACCTGCTACACGCATAATCCACTGCAAGTCGGTTATTCTTCGGTTCCTGAGGATGAATCTCGAATGTACAATGAAGCTAAATTATCCACTGGACTGGCGTATATCTATGCCGCATCGAATTTCGTATAGAGACGAGGCCTTCTACACCATCACCACAGATGGCGTGACCGGTCTTTCCTGCCGTTGCGCCCTCCGAACGATGTATGGGACCTCTGGTATAGCGTTGTGATGCGTCAATGAATAGCATGGTTGATCCTCTTTACGCCGCGATATCCGAGGTTGAAGCCGCGAGGCTTCTCTTCATAAAGCTATATAAACTAGTGAGTTTTCACCACCCGGAGGAATTGCACGTCTCACATACAGCTAGTAGCATGATGCGTTTCTTCGTTTCTTTGACCGTGGCTGCTCTTGTCGCGTTTGCCTCTGCGCAAACTACTCTTACAGGCGCTTTCGACTGCATGGCAGCCGGTAATTACACTCTCTGCCAGAATCAATGGGGTGCAAGTGAGTGGTCTGTTCGACTTCAATTTATGTGAAGCTAACATCATTGGGGCCAAGGTGCCGGCGTCGGAGGACAGAATTCTACTCTCTTCAGCGCGGAAAACAACGCAGTTTCGTGGGCAACCAATTGGACCTGGGCTAATGGCCCGAATAATGTGAAGAGCTGTACGTATCAGTCGTGTGTGTTCTCTTCATTATCACTAATTTCTTTTTGGGGTAGACGCAAACTTACTGCATAACACCGCCAAGGGTATGCAGGTGAATATATCTTGAATACCCTCCATACATTTGGCTTGCTAAAGTCCTCTCTGCAGCTGTCTCAAGTAACCACTGCCCCCACTGTGTGGAACTGGACCTACTTGGAGGAGTCTTCGGGAATCCGCGCTGATGTTTCGTGAGTTATAATCTTGATTTCAGATTCCTGATGCTAACTTCTGTCTTCGCGATAGCTACGATATCTGGTTCGGAAAGGCGCAATCCGGCACTGCTGCCACATCTGCTTCGTCGTATGAGATGTATGTCACTATGTCCATAAATCTTACTCGGTACTTACCAGTGACAGCATGATTTGGTTGTCTGGTCTTGGAGGGTAAGTTTCTGTTCATGGATCAATATTTCACAGAACGTCACTCATCGAATGTGTATATTGCATAGTATTCAGCCCGTAGGACAGCAGATCCTTAGCGGTTTGAACATCGCTGGCCACACCTGGAACTTATGGAAGGGGCCAAACGCCAACTGGGAGGTCTTCTCCTTCGTCATCTCATCGGGCGAAGTCAGGAACTTCAACGCGGACCTGAACGGCTTCTTCAGTGAGTGCTTATATTGACCGTGACAGGCCTCCGTCGCTAATTCTAGTCGCATTGTAGCCTATCTCGTGCAGAGTCAAGGCGTCGCTTCATCTCAGGTGAGTTTCACGTCTATAAGCTGATCGTTGTTACTGATTCTGACTGAACTCTCAGTACATCCAAGCGATCCAGACTGGCACAGAGCCGTTTGTGGGCAGCGCTGACCTCTTTATTGAGTCCTTCAGCGTGGCAGTCAATGTTTGATATATCTGTCGATTCGCAGTGTGGACACGGATCCATTTCTGCACGCAGCACTTGTTACTTTGCACGTGTTGGATCGCAATTGCAGTCATTGTCAACAGCATCGGGCAGTCGGCGAACGTTATAAACACTATATCAAGTGCGTCCATGACTTCTAGGAAGCCCTTATCGGGCAACTTAGCACCAGGTCACCCGACCCTTCTGTGTGTGAACCTGAGAAATGGTTTCAGCCTCGTGCCCTCTATGATAAAAGTGAACGTGCGAGAGCTCAATAATTGCATCGCCTCCTGCACAGGACCTAGTATCTGAAACGTACTTACCCCACGCAGGATGCCCACTACAGCTTCCGCCTTCCTCAACGCACTGGCACAGGCGGGTATCACACACGCGTTCGTAAACTGGGGAAACGATCATCCAGGCATCCTAGAAGAGTTGGAGAGGCAGCGCATCGAGAATGGGGGTACAACGATACAGATTGTGACGTGCCCGCACGAGATGGTCGCGCTTAGCGCTGCTCAAGGATTTACTCAAGTCACCGGCGTGCCATCCGCTGTGATCGTCCATGTTGACGTTGGCACCCAGGCATGTATACCGCGACGGAACGATAATCCTGATGTCGCTGACGGTGCGTGTTCTAGGGTCTTGCAGGGGCAATACATAATGTGGACAGATCTCGCACCCCTGTTCTGATCTTCGCGGGCGCGTCGCCGTTCTCTGGTCAAGGTGAACATAAAGGTTCTAAAAATGAATGGCCTATGTGGCCTCAAGGTAAGTCAGCAAACTAAAAATTGCTGGTCTTTCCTTTTTTTACACGGTCGGTATGCTCATTGCAGTTTCTCTCAGATGTTCCTGATCAAGCGGCCATCGTGCGCCAGTATATGAGATATACCGCTCAAATAATGAGCGGGAAGACTGTTTCCAAGTTCATCATGCGAGCGTTGCAGATGTGGGTGCTCTTTAACGTTTGACCGCGCGGTAGGCTAACTGGGAGCTGTTCTATAGAGCGACAAGCGCTCCAAAAGGTCCTGCATATCTATATGCTCGACGCGAAATTTTTGAAGAGGATCTAGAGGAATCAGTAGCCACCGCGAAGTTGGATGCCAGCAAGTGGCCTTCGATAGCTCCAGCTGCTTTATCCCTTGACAGTGAGCTTGCTTCAAATATTAGCACTGTTGGTATTCATTAGACTTCGTCAGCGGTTGAGACGATAGTGAAAGCATTGCAACATGCGCACTTTCCATTGATCATTGCAGGCCACACGGGACGCAATACCAAGACGGTATCACCGCTTCTCCAGTTATCAGAGCTGTTTGGCGTCGCGCTATATATGTCGATACCATCTGCGGTTTGCGTCCCGTTCGACTTCCCATATTATCTCGGACAATCGTTTCATGGCAAGAATGCTCTCCTGGACGAGGCGGATGTAATCATCATTCTCGACTGCGACGTGCCATGGGTGGACGCCTGCGACAACGCGCCTCGTCCGGACGCCAGAGTATTTTTAATCGATTCAGACCCCCTTAAGCAGGGGACAGGATGGTCTCATGTAGATGCGGAGAGGATATGCAGAGCCGATGTTGAAGTAGCTCTCGAGCAGATTCTTCAAGCTGCCAAGTCTGCGGGGACGCAGTTAAACGATGTGCGCATCCAAAAGCGGAAGGAGGAGCTGAGAACCCGTCACGACGACTGGGTTGGAAGACTGGATGCGCTAGAAACATCTCTGCAAGATGGCGACGAACCGGACGCATCCCTCGTCTTGGCAATCCTGCGTCAGACTGTAGCTGAACGAACTCCAAGCCACGGAGCGCGTACTTTGTGGCTGAACGAGACCATCAGTAACTATCCGAAAACCTGGGACCATATCAGGGCTTGTGAACCCGGCAGTATGATTTGCTCTGGTGGCACAAGTCTCGGTTGGATTTTGGGAGCAGCCGTTGGCGCGAGCTTAGGCTGTAAGGCGTCCAAGAAGGACCATGATTTGATTGTGGCGATTGTGGCAGACGGTACCTACCTCTTCGGCATCCCAAGCTCGGCTTATTGGATGGCTAGGAAGTACAATACGGTATGCATGGAATCCGCTGTACTTGGGCACAATACTGACCGTCTGATCAGCCCTACTTGACTGTCATCCTGAATAACGGCGGCTGGGCGGTAAGTGTCTCTGATCTGTATAGGGCGATTACTTTCTGACAATATGCTCCTGATACATAGTCGCCAAAGAACTCCTTGTTGGGTATATATCCGCAAGGGCACGGTAGCCAGGCGACTGGTGAACGTCTGTCCATCGCTTTGGGGCCTGACATGCCAGATTATGCTCAAATTGCTGTTGCGGCTGGCGGAGCATGGGGGAGGAGAGTATCCGATATGCGCGAGCTCAAAGGAGCTATCAAAGAGGGAATCCGTGTAGTACTCGAGGAGCGCAGATGTGCTGTGGTCGACGCTGTCTTGCAATCTATCTGAGATAGCCAACCCTCTGTATATTATTCTCCACGCTGCACGTTTGTTGTTACGCATTGTCATTTGAGAGGTTCACAAACCATTCTATCCTCTACACTCCTTTCAATCAATGCCAAGATGAATAAAGGGATCCAGCCGGCCTGCGGAGGCTCCGGCAGCTCGGGCGGCCCGGCCGGACGGTCAATCGATTTGACTTTGATTTTGATGCGGATGATGCGCCTGAGGATTATCGGATAGTGCGGGCTCTATATCAGCTCTATCAGAGTCTACCTGAGTCTACCAGCCTGCCAATTGTTTACCACAACCACGACGACATCGACGGTGACAGTCCGCGAGGAATTGTGGTGTGACCGGTCCCTCCAATCTCACCCCAGAGCGTCGCAGGTTCCCACGTAGGCCATCCTCAGGATTCCAGGATCTGAAAGTCGTGTGTTTTTGCGACCGAGACTGACAAAACTGAGCACTATCTGTCATCGGTGTGACCCAGACAGCTCCGGGCTCATACCGTGTCATACACATTGCCGCCGCCCGAGTCTCAGGCTCTTGGTTAACCGACGCGTCGATATAAAGGTGCGCTTTCCGGCGCGTCGCGAAACCTCCCCTTTTTCTCACTTTCATCTGGTCGTTTCGCAGAGCAACAGGACCGTTCACCATGTCGACCAAACCCATGCGCCAAGAAGTTGAGGAATATATCGTAGACCTCCAAGAGCGCATCGTTACCGCTCTGGAGGGGCTTGACCCTAAGGCGCCCAAGTTCAAACGCGACGCATGGATTCGACCACAGGGTGGGCGCGGGCAATCTTGCGTGTTTGGCATGCCCAACCTCTCTGACTCTGCCGCCACCGATGCCCATGTTTCCGTGCTCGAAAAGGCCGGTGTAAACATCTCCATCGTGCACGGCGTTCTGCCCCCCGCGGCGATCAAGCAGATGCGCGCGGACCACAGCACTATTCCATTCGATCCTAAGTCTCAGTCGTCCCTGCCCTTCTTTGCTGCTGGGCTTAGCCTCGTCATCCACCCTCGCAACCCGCACGCGCCCACGTCGCATGCGAACTACCGCTACTTCGAGGTCACCGAGCCGTCGCCGGAGGGCCAGGAGCAGGGTACAGGCAAGGTGCTTGCATGGTGGTTCGGAGGCGGCTGCGACCTCACGCCGTCGTACCTGTACGAAGAAGACGCCGTGCACTTCCACAAGGTCATCAAAGACGCGTGCGACCCGCACGGCGAGTCCATCTACCCAGCGTTCAAGAAGTGGTGCGACGAATACTTCTGGCTCCCGCACCGCGGCGAGGCGCGCGGCGTGGGCGGCATCTTCTTCGACGATCTCTCTGACCAGCCTCACCCGCGTATCCGCGACGACACGCTCCGCCCGCGCGCCCCTGAGGACATCTTCAAGTTTATCAAGTCCTGCGGCGACGCGTTCGTCCCTGGGTACGTCCCCATCGTCGCCAAGAGGATGAACACGCCGAGCACCCCGCACCAGCGCCGCTGGCAGCTGGTCCGTCGCGGCCGTTACGTCGAGTTCAACCTCGTATACGACCGTGGTACCAAGTTCGGGCTCATGACGCCCGGTGCGCGTATCGAGAGCATCCTGATGAGTCTTCCGGAGACGGCGAGGTGGGAGTACATGTGCGAGTTGGGTGAGGATGAGAACAGCGAGGAAGGAAAATTGATGAAGGTCATCAAGAACCCGAAGTCTTGGGTATAATCACCTAGATGGTGAATAACGCAAACAAATGGGACATTTGTAAAACTGTACTTGTATTTCTACTGTTGTATCGCGCACACACCCCTCTAGAACTGAGAAATGTATTCTACTGGCAATATCTACTTCTGCGTGATCATACTTTGACGCAACTGTTCGTTCTGCGGGATATTCGATTTTTGCGATCGCGCATCCCGCTCGCGACTTTGCCGCTTAGTAGGTGACGGCTACCACGACCTGCTCGTTATGACGCCTCTTCGTCTTTAGCCACACATTGACCAGACTACTATGAAACAGCAGGGTACAGGAGAGAAGCACTGAAATATCAACGCGGGACAAGATGGAAGAGGGCTTGGCTTAGCAGGGCGGTCATATGTAGCATGGTGCGCATCGTGCTCAGCACTCCTCTTCATCATTGCTAATACGATACTCTGGGTGCTTTCGCTACCAGAACCACATCCGCGAATAACCCGTTCTATATACAGTCTGTTCGCTTGTAGCGCGCTCCAGCTTCTGTGAAGGTGCATCTCCTACATAGGACCTAGACGACGGATCTGAGGACGACGGATCTGAAAACCTTTCTTCCAGCCCTCTAAAGCGCTCCCGAGCGTTCTACACGCGGGATTCCATGATCAACGATGTGTGGCTGCCTACCCGCCCTACGTGCTGCGCCCGGCTCTGCAGCCATGACAAGCCGGCGTGCAAGCCTCCCAACCTTGGAGACCCCTGAAGGACGCATGATTTTACAAGTGGACATAACAGTGGTGGAGGAGCACATCGAATTGGGATGTTCAAAGCGTAGGTGCTTCAGAATAACGTCTTGCTGACAGGCGTTCACATATAATTCATTTCAGTATCTACTCAAACAGATGCAAGCGAATTTATTTCTCATGGTATGTCTTCTGTCTCGACATTCTTTTTGGACTGTTGCTCATGAAAGACATCTTGGTAGAAAATTATTCGTTAGGGGAACCTTTACGGCAGAACATCTTGGATCATCCTAACGAGACCAAAGTCTTGAACGGTGAAGTTGATTTGGACCACTCCCATCCAAAACCCTCGGCCCACCACCTCATCGGTCATTGTCGCTTCCCTGTCCTGCACTCCAGTTCTCCGTACACCAGAGCCATCCCTGCGTGTGTACCACTATTTGAATGCAAAGAGTCGTCTTCCCCTCCCTTCAACTCAATCGAGCTTTCAGTATCGACCTCTTTAGACTCCGCAGATGACAACGTCTTCGCCTACTGCATGAACATCGGAAAAGTCCTATCGAAGATCTGCAAGGATACTGAAGAGCGTTCCGCCTACGACATCGCGGCCCTTTTGTTCTGGCTGGTTGCGAACGGAGAGCCTACCGATCAAGAGGTCCGCGCAGCAGCGCTGCTCTACTTGGGATCCCTTCTCCAATCAAGATACTCGAAGTTCGAACAGGACGATGATTTGCATAATTGCCTTCCGCTAGGACTATCCGCTATGCAGATCAGCAGTAACAACGCGAAGTTTCACGATCGTTGCTTATCTCACCTCGCAGGCTGGCTGAAGCGCGCATGGGAAACGATCCAGGAAAACGACCCCCGCGTTGCACTTTTAGAAGACTACAATCGTCATTGCCGTCAAGCCGTCTCTGGAAGCACTGAGTCGAGCACGCTCGCCCAAATCGCAGATATCCACTTCTTATCGAATTTAAACGGAAGTGAGGAACCTGAAGACGCGCGATGGGCTGCTGCCTTTGCGTGGCAAGCGCTCCAACGTACCAATCAGAGTGACGCCAGCTGGCCGAGCCTGTTCTCTTCTTTGAAGTGGTGTCTGGCATTATGGCTCTGGGAGGACAAGACCGCACTCACGGGTACCACCACACTTGGAGAGGACGGCGACCCCCTCACCGTGTGTCGTCAAGTCGTGTCATTATGGGACGACAAAACCTCCCCATCTGGAAACATCTTTCTCGTTAGATTCGGGGCCAGTCTCCTGAACATGGGTGCAGAATTCTTAGCAGTTGGGAGACGGGGCAACGCCAGTTGGGAAGAGCAATGCGAAGGAGAACTGTACGTAATTGAGAGCATCGAAGTCATGCGTCACGCTCTCCCTCTCTCGTTGGAACACCCTCACCGCGAACACCTCCTCAGCGCCCTTTGGGCTGCTTACGGGATAATTGTTGGAAAGAATTCAGAGACACTCGCGAAGGATTACATGGATCATCTCCTCCTCGACATGATCCCTATATTCCGAGAATTTCTGCTGCTAGTCCCGCAAGACGTTCCCCGCCGTGCGGAATTTGTTGAGAGTTTCGCTTTATTGCTGAAGCAATACCCAATGTTATTTACGCATCTAGAACCGAAGGAGTTGCTCGACATTTGTGCCGAATACCACCAGAACTGTCGCAGTACTCTGTCCGGAGTGCCGCTCAGCTCTGCACTGGTAACACTAGGTGCTATCGCGCTCCACCGTTTCAAGTTCGGACCTCAGGATACCAAGGACGCTAAAATTGCCGAAGATGCCTACAATTACGCCACAGAGGCAATACAATTATTGGATAGCTCCTCTGAACCTCCCACAGACTACACGAATGGTTTACGGTTTCACTGTCATTATACCTTTATGGCCCTCAGTGTTGACCCCTCGTCCCCTTATCACTCGGATACTGAGGGTATCAAACGGCATGTCGATTCAATCACAAACGTGCTGAATGGCGCTTACGATGAAACCTACGGCGGACGTGAGCTCAATACTCAAGACCTCACATCTTCTGGCCCCAACTTCACGAGATCCGTGATGTGGTTTTACCGACACTTCGATGGCGCAAACTCCTTAGCAAGAGATATCAAGCTTCGCTTTTCCTTGCTTAGCGGTGAAGTTGTTGCTGGCAGTATCGCAGCTGTTGATCTCTGCGAGGCTGGTAGACCGCAAGAGGCTGTTGAGATAGTCGAAGAAAGTCGGTCTCTGTTCTGGTCGCGGACGCTGCAGCTACGAACCCCATTTGATAAACTCCCTGCACAATTTCGCGAACCATTGGAATCCTTATCCCGCGACTTGGAAGAGCTTAGCTTCGCAGCCAAGAAACCAAATCTTCAGTCTACAGATGCGATGAAAGCTGCGACCCGTATGCGATACAAGTCCGATGAATTCGAGGAATTGATGGAGCGCGTACGTGAAGAGGTGCCAGGACAGGAGCGATTTCTATTGCCACCTGCCTACGAACATCTCAGAAAAGCTGCCCGCAATGGTCCAGTCGTTATCCTTGTATCCGATACCACTGGTGTTATTGCTTTGTGTCTTACAGCGACAGACGGGGACGTTGAAGTATGCACCTTCCCTGAGGATCTCAACGACACAATGGAAGCGTTGGCCATATCTTTCTCAAGAGCAGCAGGGGGTTTCACTCGTGATGCTGGAGCCACGAGCGCAGAGTCGCAAAGCGAAGAGCCGCTCGAGGACGCCGATGATGCGCCCTTGAAAGAAGACGCATCCGTGGATCGTGCAGGAAGAGTCCGTGGGCGCAAACCATTGCTACTGCTGGACATCCTGAAAACCTTGTGGTATCGTATTGTCAAGCCGATATTTGATAAGCTCGCTTTGAAGGTATATACCCTTACCTTTGTGTCGAATGTCGACTAACGGTGTATGCCAGCCTCGCACCGGTCGCGATCGTCCACGTTTATGGTGGTACCCGACCGGTGTTTTTACCCATCTTCCTATTCATGCCGCGGGAGACTATGCCACAGCGGGAGGGCAATGCTGCTCCGATTACGTCGTTCCGTCTTATACGCCCACGCTCGAGACGCTCATTACTGCAAGGGACTCTCCATTTTCCACATCCCGAGAAAATGCTAAGATGCTGCTTGCAGCTGTTCCCAAACCCTTCCAAGGAGAAAGATTATACGGCGTAGTGACAGAGTTGAAACGTATTCGTCAAGTGGTTCCATCGGCTAATATCATCTCTCTCGATCCCGTAGAGGATGCTGCGTTGGGTGCCGACGGCGGTGTGTCTGCGCAAACTGTGATGAGCCGTTTACCAGAGGCTACTATCTTTCACCTTGCATGTCACGGCAAACAGGACGAGCGGGATCCTTTTCGTAGTGGTCTAATATTGCGAGACATGCTCCTTCCGGTATCTGACCTAATGCGCCTCAAGCTACGCGACGCTTTCCTTGGATTTCTCAGTGCATGCGAGACCGCAAAGACAGACGGCAAGCCCGACTTCGGGCCTTTGGCGAGTCGTCACGATGGTCAATTTGTGAATCTAGCTGCAACGATGCTCTTTGTAGGGTTCAGAAGTGTCATTGGGACGATGTGGTGAGCTCTCATTATTTTACTTGAAATCTTATCGTTTCTCATCAATGGTCAGGCGCATGAATGATGATGATGGAACAGACGTAGCGGAGACTGTCTATAGGCAGCTCTTTGCCGGAGACAGCGTAACTTTGGATTGGAATGCCATTCCATACGCTCTTGACGAAATCATGCGATCTATGAGAGAGCGAGGTCTGCCTCCGGAGCGTTGGGCTCCATTTATACATCTTGGAATCTAAAGCTAGATATCTATGTCATGATTTATATCCCCTAGGATTCGGTCACTCCATCTACGATCGATATGATCACCGACCCCCCACATCCTGCCAAAACATGCCATCATACGTCCCCCCGTTCACTCGACACTCGTGGGCGGATGAGCTTCAATAGACCGGATTGCACAATTTCCAGATTGAACCCATCAAGACTCTTTTTAAGTTTGCGGATAGTCAGGCTGGACCGACGCGGTTCAATGTTAACCAGTGCTTCTCTGAGAGCAGGGAACAGCAGGAGACACTGATGAACTGATTTCCAAGCCATTAAGAAGACGGGAAGCGCATTTCCAGAGACGATGATGGTGACGCTTTCCACTCGTGCGAGAGGGTCGCCTAGTGGAACGGGAAACATGGTGAAGGTCTCAGCGGAGGAAAAGCAAGTGAATCGAACACTCAGTTGAGAATCTTGGTCGATAATGCATTCAACTTGCTCTTAAGAAAGTGTTCCGCTTAGACCCGATACGAACCAAATGAACTGGGGGCTTACCTGAAGTAGTCGTGGTAGGCCGAATTGCTCGGCTCAACGAGTGACTGCAGTTCGCATTGGGGAAGAGCAGTTGCGCGAGGCTCGTCATCGCGAATAGATCCTCGGGATGAAAACCGGGATAAGTTTGATGATGGTTATGACTTGGAACAACTCGACCGTTGAAAAACCACAACCACGGCCAGTGTTGGGAGCATGAGTGTAGTCTGATCGTATGCAGGGACGAGCATCGGATTCGGAAGGCAGGAGGATTAGGTGGTTGGTTATCCCAAAGAACGGTAGACAGATTGAGCTCTATAAGCCGTTCCAGTGAACCAGCCAGTCGAAAGAGGTCGGTAAGATGTTGAAAACGATACCGTCTCAGTTCGAGGTATTGTACTGTTTTCAGAGGGGAGAAGAATGCCGAAAGCGCTTTGGGTAGAAATGGATGCGACACATCGAGTTGATCTGGATTTGTGCGATGATAGAAATCCACGTATGCGAGTCTGCGCAAGTTAGGCAATCTTCTCGCGAGTGCAATGACAGGTAGATATTGTTCCCAGCGAGAGCGAAGTTGGGATGGCACGACAACTATCAGCGTCTTGACGTAAGCTTTCAAAGAGCTATTGGAGGCATTTAACAATAGCATAAGGTCGGCAGTATCCTCACGAGATCGCAAACGTATTTCGGCGAAGATATGCGGTTGGATTCTGTGCGCCCACCAATGACACGTCAAAGCGCATCTCGAGAGCGCACGCTTCTCCGCGAAGGACCGAAGATGAGGGAGAGGTTCTTGAAAGGTGACTTCCTGAGAATGAAGCAGAAAGTTCACAATCGCGTCTACCAATTCAGTCGGTAAGGCAGCCATCCGGGTCTACATTGAAATGAGTGAGACTAGACGGAGACCTGCGGAGATATCGACTTACAGTAAACACGACGGGCGAACTATGCGGGCACTTGTTGGTCAGGAGAGACCAAAGGACTCCATACGACCCTATATGATACTCGCATAGCCTTACTGTTATCCACGCATCAGATGTACTTCATCGAAACGTCCTGTGCTTTTAATATACAAATCGTTAGCTCGGACATGGTGCGGCGGGCTGTGCCAGATACCAAGGCGCTAGTTATTAGTGTAGGTCAACCGATGAGGCACGTTTCTGGCAAAAACCATCCTTATTTACATGATTAGCTCGTTACCTAGACTTCCTCCATAACGCTATGCTTCAGTCTTAGTCTGAATAGCGCATTCAATGACCGAGACGTCGGCACGCAATGGCACAACTCTTTGTACCTCTAGCCCGGAGATGTTGATCAATCTCTTCCAATCCGTCTGAAAAATGACCGAATCAGTGAACAATTGACGACAATGTTTGTGTCAATGTACTCACCAGGGTTCGACCATGAGCGTTTGCTAGACTGAGCAAGTGGAGAACTAAAGCCTCTCGTGATCGAGCTGCCGAACCGAAATTAGCAGGTATCAAAGGCGGGGTAGGGATCTGGTTATATGTCCGGTCGCCCAGAGAGCTCAAGATGGATATCTTATCGGTTGAACTATAGGGTGTGATGATGCTTGGAGTAGAGATTGTTTCGATGATAATGATCTTCGACTGTTACATTGATCAGAATCAGCGATGAAGTTGAGGATACGCCCTTCACTGAACCTGGGGGCCTGCTGCAGCCGCAATATTCTTGAGAATCTTGACCTTGATATATGGAGATTAAGGCACTCATCCAAGACTGAGGTAGCTGGCGAAGCTTACCGCTTCATTGTCTGCCCAGTCATGACTGGAAACCGCTCAGTTTCGTCTGTTTGTGGCGCATCAGATATGAGATCCTTACAGAACGTATCTGAAGACATAATTGTAGCCATCGCCTTTACGGGCTTGTGGTTTGAAGAAGTCCTGCGCTTCAGCGAGAACACGGCCCTCCTCCGATGACGAAGGGAACGTGGATGCAATATGGAACTTTGTCAGCTCAACGACTTCCGGAAGATCTTGTACCACAAATCGGAGGGAGGGGAACCTAATCAAATCACAGTACGTGAGCATTGAAGGGAGACAAGCAGGCATTGATCGCATACGTCTTAGCGAGGTGTATAGAGAGTAAACCCTGACCACCTCCGCAATCAACTATAGTGCGACCTTGCAGTGACTCCCAGGGATAATCAGCAGTGATACCGCGAATATAGGAATCGCCGCTGGCCTAGAAGCACGATTTATGAATGTAATCAAGATATCACATGGTATACGTGCCCTGATGCCCTCAGCCATGCGTACAAATGCCTCTGGTTGTGTTTTGAGCCACTGGAACAGAGGAAGGCTGGTCTTATGAACCATCTGAACGGGCGTATGAATGACCGAATCCGAGTACCGCCACTCTGGATGCTGGAGCCACTTCAGAAGAGAGCTCGCGATCTCTGGTACGTACATGGTCCTGCAAGTAGACGATATTATGTGTCACAATTCAAGGATTCATACTATCTATATGCTCACCGTACGACTTTTCGCCCGGTGGCCCCGTCTAATAATTCAAAAGCAGGCCGATTGAGGGCAAATACCCCTTCCTCAGCTTCACGGACCCATCCTTCTGTAGAGAGATAGCGTAGAACTATGGTGATCTTTCTGGTATCGAGGTTCAAAGCCTTCTGTATATCGGAAACGTGAGCTCCCTTCTTTCTGTCGGGAACACTTCCCAAGTAATCCGCCAGACCCGTCTCGACCATAACCTCAAGACTTGCATGATTGTATACACTGAGAGTTTCTTCGTAGACCTTTTCGAAGGGATACTGCACCAAACTCTTCAGCTGTCCCTAGACGACATTATGATAGCAATTCAGAACAATTACGTATCAGCGTAGAGGTCCATATAACACGCACGATGCCAGCTTGGGTGTTGACGTCAGGGTGAGGATGCAAAATATGTATCACCTGACGTACCGAGAATCAGTCGACGGGCTTCATACAGCCGAGGAGACGGGAGATAGTCGTATTTGTCCAATGGATGTCGCTCCGTGGCTTGGAGAGATAGTAGTGGTAAGTCCGCTGCAACCAGCTCCTGTCGAAAGGTGTCGATGGCATAATTGAGGGTGCGCTGAAGCGTATCGAGCTCCACTTGGATAGACATACTGGCGAGTTACAGAGGAGAGGGCGACGTTGACACGCAAAAACTGTCCCTTTATAAGTCCTAGAACCATCCGTAAGCACTCTATAGATGGACTAGAGTGAGAAGATGTTTTGACCACCATTATGACATTTCTTCTCGCCCGGGTATCGTGTAAGGAAGATATCCCGACACACTCACCCACCTGATCACCCGAAATCATATCCGTATCTAAATCCACGATGATCGCCCTCTTCGCTCTCCTGTACAGCACGGAGTACAAACGTCAAGTGCCGAGAACGCTAAACAGACAATTATCAGTGACTCAAATACCTATAGATCTCCTGCCTGGTTGAAAACTTGAACCCCCGGAGGGCACACATATTGTAGTAGCGACACTGGACGGTAGGTAGCGAAGCGGAGAAATCGTTAGCAAACTAGATGATGTAACAAATGATGCAATTGCAATAAGGACCTAGAACGGACTCACTATGAATTCAATTTTTACTGATTGCAAACGATCCTCATGCTGGACCAGATTGATAACGTCGAGGAGGCTTCAAGGAGCTTCGCGTTATAGCCCAACCGGACCGGATTTCCGCAAGGCCTGAATTGAACCATGCAGACATTCAATGTCCCCCGCAAGTCTCAGTGACTACATCATATAGACGACTAGATGTGGAGTCCACATTCGATAACAGATACGTCCGCACGTACCGGGACCACTCTTCGCACCTCTAGCCCTGCAGTCTCCACCAATCTCTTCCAATCCGCCTAGACGAGGAGACGTCAGAAACGAAGACATACAGAGACGATTAGATGTATGCTCACCAGAGTACGCCCTTGTGCGTTCATCAAACCCAAGAGATGAAGCACAAGGCCCTCTCGGTACTTGTCCGCGGCGCCGAAGTTAGCAGGGATGAACGGCGGCGGGGCAATGTGCCGATATACGGTACCAGTCAACGTGCTCAAAGTAGACGCGTTGACGTCAGAGGCACTAGTAGTTGGATGTATGATGCCTGGAATAGATATAGTCTCGACGATGAGGACTTTCGACTGTTGACAACGAGCATACGTTATCAGTCACTCTTGTCACTAGCCATTTGAATCTGTTACCTGAGGGCCAGCAGCAGCTGCAATATTCTTCAGTATCGTGATCTATCGTGGGTACATGACATGTCAAACAAAGTGTACTGCATAAATGGTCGGAATAGAACTCACCGCATCCTTATCCGGCCAATCGTGTCTAGTGATGTTCAGTGTTTGTAAATTGTTGATGTAGACTAAACTCACAAGACATAGCGGAACATAAAGCTGTATTCATCGCCCGTCCGATTCTGTGGCTTGAAAAAGTCCTGAACCTCGGCCACAACACGGCCGTCAGCAGCGGCTTGAGGCAGGAACGTCACGACGTGAGACTGGGTAACAGGTATGACTTCCGGAAGGTCTTGTATAACGAAACACAACGATGGGAACCTGTACGATCAGTACAAACGATTAGCAAGCAGAATGTGAGAAGACGTGACCACTGACGCCTTTGCAAGCTCGATAGAGAAGAATCCGGACCCTCCTCCGCAATCCACAACAGTGTGTCCTTGAAGCGCATTCCACGGATAATCCGAAATGACTCTTCGAATGTTGAAATCACCTAGAGACTGTAATGGTGGAACAATCAGCGATTGTCATGTGCGAACACGCGTGATCACTCACTCTCATGCATTCCATCAAACGGGTGAACGAGTCTTGATCCGTCTTCACCCACTGGAATAACGGCAGTTGCGTTTTCAGAACCATCTGCACAGGAGTGTGAACAACAGAGTCAGAATATTTCCAGTCCGGATGTTGAAGCCATTGAGGAAGCGTATTGGCAACGTCCGCTACCAAAATATTCCTGTTCGAGGCAATCCAGGCTTGGTCTGCAGAATTTACTTCATTCTATTGTGCGTGCTCACCGTACAGCTTTACGGCCGGCGCGACCCTCTAATAATTCGAGACTTGGGCGATTGAGTGCAAACGTGCCTTCTTCAGTTTCGCGAACCCATCCTCCTACAGACAGATACCGCAATACGACAGTGAGCTTGCGACTGTCCATGTCAAGCGCCTTCTGTATGTCAGAGACGTGAGCGCCCTTCTTTCGGTCAGGTACACCGTCCAGATAATCAACAAGTCCGTTTTCCACCATGACCTTCAGAGATGATCTATCATAGACGGTGAATGTTTCTTCTAGGACTTTCTCATATGGGTATTGTATGAGAGTCTTGAGCTGGCCCTATAGTACTCTTTTAGCTGAGGTCGTAAATCTAGTGCGATGTTATACGCACGATGGTCGCTGTAGACAGGATGATCAGAAAGATGGGGCCCAATGACATGCGCTCGTATATGCTGCGACGCACCGAGAACGAGACGGCGAGCTTCGTAAAGCCGAGGAGAAGGCAGGTATGCATCGTTGTCCAACACATGGGGTTCCGTAGCCTCTAAAGTCAAAGGAGGTAAGTCTGCTTTGATTAGCTCTTCGCGGAATGCATCAATGGCATGATTGAGGGTACACTGTAAAGAATCGAGCTCTGTATGAGCAGACATCACGTAGAAAGATGTGGGTGGATGCACAAGTCCCGTCCCCGTACGGTTCTGACTCTTGTCTTATGTACAACCGCGCCTAGGCAATCAACACAATCTCTGGCGCAGCAATCTGCTCGTATCTATCGGAGCGCGAGCGTTGCGCAAGGGTTTGCCATTACTCACATGATATGTTCGGCACCATTGAATCCATCATTGATGACTTTCAAGGATCTCTAATCATTGATAACATAGCACACTGTTGCAAACAAACCAGTCATACTCAGAAGATGAACTCAAATAGGACCGCTATTGCAACACATACCTGAAATAAACTTAGTGCAACACTGACTATGCGCACCAACATCGCGCGCTCGATGTCGAAGCCAGGATGGAGGCATGACAAGCATAGCCCACCGAGATGACTATAAGCGGAGAGTTTAGAGGCATTCATAGGAAGGTGGGCGGGACCCACTACCACTTGTGAAAAACCTGATCGTAGCTGACGATGTGGCTGCTGTAGGCAGCGGAAGTCAAACTGAACCATCGACTATCGTTAACGTGCATATACAAAGAGTCCAAGACCAAAGGATTACCTAATTTTGAGTGGCTTTAGGAGATCGCTTTGTTAATTGCAGACTGTTGCAAAGTATTCGGTTGCGTAATGCGCACAAAGAAGGTGCGTATTGCCGGTGTTCAACATGTTTACAGGCTGATGACCTGCAACTTGGGAAAGAAAGAGAACAATATCGAACTGGACGGTGTATAGCGTTTGACTCGTTGCGTTGCTATATTGTAGATGGGAGTAAGCGGCAACTACTACGCTGTCACCGCGGCCGTGGAAAATCCCGACGGCCGTGAGAAAACACTCCCGCCGACCGAAGACCCCTGACAGCGCATCACTGGAAAGATCAAAGGGACAACTGTGCCATCGTCCATCCACCCATTCCCAGCATATCCGAGAACAATTCGTGGTACGCGCTGTCTCATGTCAAAGCGGGTTCCCAGGAAAATGATAGGCCGATGTTGGTCCATTCCAGCGGTAAGCCTCGGACGTTGTATGTGATTGACAGGAATTCTAAAAGTTTCAAAGCTAGTTACCTGCGTCTCTCGCTTAACGACGTGTCCGCTGTAGACGTATCATAGCTCGGATATTCATGTTGGAATCCTTATATTCGCATCATTTTTGGATACGCCCATGAACATCCGATCCTTCGACTGTCTCTCTTCTTTGTTTTCTTCGCCTCCCTGAAAGCGCGAGCTGCGCACTCCAACAATGGTCGATTGGCGAGCTCCAGAAGTCTTGGCGTTGTGCGCAGACCGCCTGTCCGACATGACGGTAATTATTCTTGGTTTCTTCATGTAGGTGTCTCAGTCAGGTTGTTTGTTCTCTGCATTGAACATGATTGTGTATATGACATAGTTGGTACCTTTGCACGACCGCGCACGCCGTCGAAATCCGCCTACTCACCGGTCGTCTGTCACTGTCCGCCATCCACGTACGTACATCTTACTCTGTCGACAAACCCGCCACAATACATTGCATGCAGATTTCCTACATCCTGGCTCGATACAGCTTCCTCGTCTCTTGCATTCTATAGTAAGTTTTTGCCCTTCCAGCTTACAGATTGACATATATCTGACGGAATCGTGCAAGTGTCGTGGTCACGCATCCGTGGAACCAAATTCCCCTGCGTTGTGAAGGTGAATTACTTCAACTTCTTTCTATAAACTCTTATCGAGCTGTGTGGTTTTTTTTATAGAGGTTTTGACCCTCCTGTCAGTGAGTGAATCCGGATACGACTCACGTATCGGTGAGACATGATCTCCCTTACTCTAGATTTGCTCTGGTACCTCCATTATCTGCACGAGTGCTAATATGCTCCCGAGGCCGTTGTTAAAACTGGGAGAGAACTCGACCAGGGGCACTC
>JAAIFI010000368.1:0-29205 GCA_011032875.1 Phlebia tremellosa | reverse complement strand
AGTCCAATTGAGCCGTGGACGTCCGGCCAACCGTACCAGTCGGAAGACCAGATGCGGTGTTTTGAGGACGTTTGGAGAGATGGAGGTTCACGGTCAAGAATGATGGACGCGCTCTTTGATGACTAAGCCTGTTTACGATCGCGTGTATTATACCAGTAGCAAGCGCCATCTGCTCTACTTCGAAGTCTAAGTATGATACAATGATCAAGTCATAGCCTGCTATTACAGCACTATAACAGCACTATCATGCCCACAGTTCCCGCTTGCAGTGCACATTTTGCAAATACGAGCCTTCCGGAAGCTTCACAGCCATTGAAACTATCCGAGTAAGATTCAGATCACTTCCAGGGAGAGGGTGCTCCGTCGATCTCGCCTGCAATATTACTATGTACGGCCCAACTTCCAGCTGTTGTAGCAGACAAGTAAAAAATCAATACGAACGTGCGTTGTACGGACTGGTCGACACTGCTTCATTGACAGTAGATGTCAAGTCAATTCGACCCTGGTGGCTGTAATTTGGCTGGTTTCAGCCCCAATAGTACGCTTGATTGGTTCGCGGAATGTACGCCATTAGCTCAGGAGGCGGTGGGTTCAGATGACAATCAGAAAAACAATGAGTATTGTTCTGTGAGTGTCAAAGAGTACTCGCGGTGACCCGTGGTCCAATCGTCACTTTGCAAAGCAGGTGCTGCCAAGGATCTTGACCTGGCGAACGCCGATAAGACGGGCGTCTGTGGAGCACCGACCTGTGGCTTGCAGCTTGCCTCCTTCCTAGCTTCCCTCGCTAAGGTTGTTGCATTCCCACCGCAGCACGCTCAAATTTGCACATATCACATCCGTGTTGCACTTGCTGACCTCCCTACCATACCCCCAGCACTTACGATTGAGCATCGACAGCCAACCCGTACATCATAGTACAGAGTTCACCACATACACGTCGAAATATCCGTTGATTCGCCATCGATATGGCTCCGGTCAACATTCTAAAGGAGACCGTAGGATCTCCGGGTCCTAACACGATACGTGTACTGGTCACTGGCTTTGGGGTGCGTAACATCTTCCTATCCGTACTTCTATCCCGCTCATCGACTAATCTTGTATATAGCCTTTCTGGAGATACACAGAGAACCCATCATGGCTGGCGGTAAAGCCTCTCCACAATGTCATTTTGAACGTGGAACCCTCCTCGGAGTCGGTATTCGTGCAGAGCTCCCAGAGCCTCCAAGCGCAGAATCCGCATCCGGTCAACGGGAATGCCGGGGATATGGGCCATGACCACCCTGACGACCACGATCTAATGACCATCGACGACATGGACCAATCGCCACCAACACCATTAGACGTCCACATTACCACTCTGCAAATCCCGGTCACGTATCAGGCCGTACTCGCGACCGTGCCCGGGCTCCACGCCCGCCCGCCAGTCCTGCCGGAGGCGGGAGGGTGCGACCTCGTTATGCCGCCGCCGCCTGAGAACGGGTACGACTTCATCTTCCATGTGGGCGTCGCCGGCCGCGGGCACTTGCGCATGGAGCAGCTCGCGCATAAGCTCGGCTACCGCATGAAAGACGCCGACGGGCAGTACGCGCCCGTCGTCCAGATCACGAAGCCGCCCCCGCCGCAGGAGCAGCCGCTGTCTGAAGCGGAGAAGTTGGAGGCGGAACGGTTGGCGCAGCAGAACATCGTGCCCATTACCGATATTGGTCCCCCACCAGGGCCCGCCAACCTGGCGCTTGCCCCGCCCCCGCCTGGTGTCAATGGTGATACGGGAGATATTGTGCCGCCGGTTGTGGAGGTGGAAGTGGTTGAACGGCCTGTGGTTCGTGGTCATGGTTCAAAGGCATACGAAGGATTCCCAGACGAGCTCTCTACGGAGATCGATGTGGCGAGCCTCATACACAGCTTGAAGGAAAGTGGACACACGGTACGTTCTCGATGTCTTTAAACTGGCTGGTTTATCACTTTGCTCATGATCGACTACAGCAAGTGTACTCGTCTATGGACGCAGGTCATTACCTGTGCGACTTCCTATTCTACGGGTCGCTGGCGGAGGCAAGACGTGTTGCAAAAGAGCATGACACGGACTTTCTCAGAAGTACACCACCACGTGGCACGCCAGTGCTCTTCATGCACTGCCCACCTGATGGCCAACCCGTCAAGACCGAGGCAGTGACGGAGGCGATTAAGTTTATTGTAGCATGGGTTTGCCGGAGGTCGAGGACGTGAAAGGGAAAGGGAAGCGGGATTCGGGATTGTGGGTGCGTCACTTGTATCCGTAATTTGAGACAAGGTTCTGGAATTCAATTTGCTGTATATTTCTTTTTCTTTTCTTTACGACATTGGAATTTTAGTCTGGTCCAGCATACCCCCGCTGACGCGAGACGCGTACATGTCGTAGCTTCGATCTATGGGACGCTTGTCCGCGCTTCAGTGGTCTATACTGCGCCGTAGTACTATGGTAGTGACAGACTTCGTTGGTGGCGCAGGGCGGCGGCTTGCCGTAACTGCGGCACCTTCGTACGCCTCTTCCCATCTCCTTTGTACCGATATCAATCAAGACAACATGCTAGTAGCGTGCGCAGCTTAGAAATGTACCAATGTGGTTAGGAAATGTGTCTGTCAAAGTCCACCATGTTCAACACCCAAACACCATTTCATCGGCATGTCACCATTAGATCCTTGACGAATCTCTCCAGAGCGAGGTGATATCATGGATTGGGCTATAATTAATGGATACAATCATGGCTACGATGTCGTATCCAGTCCTTCCGAAGTCCCAAACCCCAGTGAACCCGAATCTTGGTAGCTACTGAGTCGCCCATACCGCAGAGGTACATCCATAATGTCCTCAGGTCGCGCCGTGGCCTTGAACAGTCTATCGAGCGTCGAGCTCCTCGTCGTAGCAACAATCAGCGCAAACGACCTATCCCCACTACCTCCGTTTGCCCACACAGAATAAGCAGCGATCATGATAGCTACGAAAGCGACACCCAAACAAGCACCATAACCAGCCCACAGCACACTAGGATCGTATGAGAATACAGTCGAGGTCGTGTCGATGGTCGCAAGTGTTGTCGTATTCCAGAAGGGCTGCGACATCATGCCGATGCTCGTGTTCGTGAGGATGTCTTGGATGAGCTGGGGTGTATTGGGGAGAAATTCCAAAAAATCTAGTCCAGCATCTGTGGAGCTCGTATTGAGCAGGGCGCTATACATGACGAGGCCTGTGCCGTTTAATTGGAGACCTATTTGACGGTCGAGAAAAATGGAGCCTTGAAGGGCGGTCACGACGGAAGCAGTGACTGCAGCCAGGTAAGCTTGACCTATAAAGAAATCGAAGGGATAAGTGATATTAATGAGCGTATGAGGGAGTTTACGAACCATTAGGATTACCACCGGGATCCCCAGACGGGTCAGCCTGGTTCCAGATCGTAGGATCTGCCGTCCCAAAGGGCGACAACAGCGAAATCTTCCGTACATCCACACTTTGAACACCATTCGAGAAACTAACCGTGATATCATACGTGGAGTTGAACGACGAACAGTTCGCCGATGACTGTGTCTGTGTGTCGTAGTTGCTGAGCCATTGGACTTGGAAGACGTCCTCTTTGTCCCCAGGGACCGCGAGTGCCTCCCACTTTAGCAACGATGTCTGATTCGCCAAGTCAACACGAGCTGTACAGTTGAACGATGGAGCGAAGAAGGTCAGATTGTAGGAGCATGATGGCCCGCAGGGAGAGGACCAAGATGGAATAGCCTCGCTCGTCAACGCTGAACTCGAGACTTTCATGACCTGCGGTTGGGGACCATTGTAGAATCCTGTGCAAGCAGCTTGGTCAGTTCTGTGCTGGATGAATGAGGATCGGAGGCTTACGAAGGGGGTTATACGTAGCTGGTTCGGGCGTCGTTGTTTGCAAGAGGTCAACTGATGGGACTGAGACATTGCGGACGGTTTGAGTAGTGATGGAATGCGTCGAAAGGGAACCTGGAACAGGGAGGACGCCAAGTGGAATACACCAAGACACCAAGGCAATCAGTGTGGCAAGTTTGGCCGCTCTGAAGATTTCCAACTCGCGAAAGGCAAACGGATCGTCGAGGAGATTGTACAAGGCATTCAACCCTCGAAGCTTGATGAACTGACGGTGCGAAGTGTACCACAGCCGCTGGTCAAAGGCAGTTGCCACACACATCGTGCAAAGCAACTTGACCAAGAATATGAAAGCAGTGGCGACGTCCGAGGCCTTCTTCTGAGCAGAAATGGATTGCCCAGCGATCTTGAACGATCTATCGGCGGGCGTGTTGTTGAGAGACATGTTATACGCATGATGTCCAGCGGCGGCGGCAACGGCGGCAATGCCGAATCCCCATACTTTCAGTAATGCGATGACAGGACTTCCTCTGCCTGGAAGCCCTGGAGGTAATAGCCCTCGCCCTCTGGACCAGCGACAGTAAAAGAAAATTGTGTATCAAGATGTATGTTGCTGGAGATGAACCAAATGGAGACCAACCTGTCATCTGATGGAGGTCCATCTAAGACTTCAAATCCAGTGAGCGCACTGGTAGAGTTAGGCACTGTGTTGTGGCTGCCATGAGGGTCGCCCGGTAGCACGCCTTCCTTGAACGTGCTCTCGTCAAGGCTAGTCATGAGAGTGTCGGAGTATACGAAGTTGGGTTTAGGTGCGTCGAGGGCTGCATAGGCGTTGCCCTTTATGCAGCCCACGAAGCGCATACGCCGCAGCATACAGGTTCCGTACGTACAGCATCAGTACCCTCGCCCTCTGTCAACTTTGCAAGATACATCAGGCACAAAGTGACCACAGTATCAAGATGAAGCACCCACGTTGCTCCTTGAAGCGCGAACCACTGCACTCATCAACGCACCGATCAACTACCTGTCCGTGGTGGTCGCTGAAGGAACGTCGAGGCCTGTGTCGCCCTAATGGCCGTCCATACTTATAACGGGGAAGCGCGCATCCTGCGCTTCGCCCACTCGGTTAAAACATGCCCAATGTGGCCCCCAAGGGGCTCTTCCTATGATAATGTGGGTCAATGGGAAGATGGGAGTGCAGAATTCACGCTCGTTTGAAGGTGTACCGGCAGTACAATGCTCTCATGCGGGGCCAATGGCGATAGTACCTAGCGTTCTGCGCACGGCATCACGGGAAGGGATAGATACTGGGTGGCGGTATACTTTGATGACGAGGCTTTGGTTTTGTGATAGCTGACAAAATCACTGGCACAGACGGCTAGGACACTTGTCGGCAACGTGCATTGGGGCAGAGATCGCCGATAGATAGCATCGTCACCCTCGCAAGAGGCGAGACGGATGGGGAAGTAGGATACCGGCGTAATTCGTTGACTACACATGGTCGAGTTCCAGCCGGGCTGTCCATGCGAGTTGTCTGCAGAAATCATAGAGTCAGTGTTCGTATACGGATGCGTGTATGTACTGACCATGAGCCTCATACCGCCAAAACTGTGTGCAGTGGATGTACCAGCCCCGGCTATGGCAAGCGAATTGACCCGATGTGACGGAGTTGCTAGTCGAGTCAGGTTGAACGAGTCAAGGGGACACGAAGGTACATACGTTGTATAGAACTTCCTTTTGACTTGGGCATCGAGTTGACACAATGTGTTGAGTTTCTGTTGATTATATGTCCTACAGAGGACATGCTGCATTTAGCTGTAAACTTGTCGATGAACAAAGCCGCCCTGGACGTCTTCTACAGATCTGAATAATATATATAATCTATTAACAAAAGTATATTCAGGATATGGTGCCTTACGAAATAGCCTGAACGACTGCCGCGAGCGTACGAGCCTCATCTACGAGTTGGCAAGTGTCATGGCGGATGGCTTCTTGCCGGGTCTGACATTCCCAACGTTCCAGCACACCCCAGCTGGTGCGAGACACGCATAAGTCGGGTACAGGGCGTAGCTTTGAACTAGCTCCCAATTCCCAAATTATGGGACCCGGGTCCGCGCTTCGGTCATTGAGGGATCGCGGTATGGGTTCATGACACCTTTCTGTGGCAATGAGAAGCGACGCAGGCTACAAGGGATCGAGGCGGCGACCTGTCACAGTTGAGCAATAACCTATGTACCTCTTCCATCGCCTGTTTATGTTGATATCCGGCCAAACCGTACCTGTAGTATCGCACGTCAGACAGACGTGCACCGATTTGGCTGCGAAAAACTCTCACGGTTTATGGAATTGTGTCGCAACTTGTCTGGTCTTATGGAATTGTTTGGGAATTGCACGGCGCATGAATCATCTCTGGAGGACGAGTGTGCATTCACAGTGCTGCGATTTGTCTCTGTCGCCGCTCTGCTCTCGGTGGCGTGCGGCATCCCGTCAAGCGCCCTTGTACTTATACCTGCACCATGATGGCGAATCCTATTCTCAAGGGCCTCAAATCTTCGCATCGTCCTAGAGCACTCTACTACTCATACTGACACCACCGTAATGGCGACCAACATCACATTTCACGCAGGTGCGAAACGCGTCGCTCAATCGAGATGTATCAATGGTTAATTATGCTGCAGGTTCTGTGGACGGTGCCGAGCGTGCTCGCTTGTTACAGCAAAAGGGCGTAACTGTCTGGTTCACTGGTTTGAGTGCTAGTGGGAAGGTACGCTGTGCCAGGATTCATTACCTGAGCTTTCAATAAATACTAATTGGCATCTCCAGTCTACCGTAGCCTGCGCCCTTGAGCAGCATCTCCTGCATCTCAACAAGTTCAGCTATCGTCTGGATGGCGACAACATCCGCTTCGGCTTGAATAAAGACCTCGGCTTTGATGAGAAGTCGCGTAACGAGAACATCCGCAGGATCGGCGAGGTCCGCATGCGAATAACTCTCGAACAATGGTGTTAGCTGATCACACTACATCGCCAGGTCTCTAAGCTATTCGCAGACGCGTCGTGCATCTGCTTGACAGCCTTCATCTCACCATATCGCGCGGATCGTGCTGTAGCCCGCCAGCTGCACGAGCAAGCAGGCCTCGGATTTATTGAGGTATTCATTGACGCCCCATTGCACGTCGTGGAGGCTCGCGATCCGAAGGGCCTGTACAAAAGGGCACGCGCCGGAGAAATCAAGGGTATGTTGCGACTTTGTCGTTATGATTATTCTCTTCCTCACACTGCAATCAGATTTCACTGGTATCTCTGCCCCATACGAGGCACCAGAAAGCCCAGAGATCCACATTAAAACCGACGAAACCGACCTCACCGAATCTGTCCGTGTGATCGCAGAGTACCTCTCAAAGCAAGGCTTCATCTAGAGGACAGAAGGGCTAGATAGAATACAGATATCCTACTATAATACGCTTGTTGATTACCTGTGTCTGATTGGGGCGATTGCAGATGCCGTATACATGCATAATAATGTTCAGAGTCCTGAGTGAAACGTACACAGCACCGACTATTAATCCTGTGCGGCCAGCGCAGGCAGGGTGGATGGGGGCATAGCGGTAGAAAGTGGATCGATGAGGGTATAGCTGTATGCAGGGATGTCTTCCTGTTCTTGTTCTTCTTCGATGGTGTCTTCACTGGCCTTCTCCAGCATCTGGGTAAGGCCAAATTCCACGACAGAAAGCCACTGGGCAAGATCTTCTACAGTCCCCGCTAATAGCGTGTGCGTCTCCTCGTGTGAATGCATGAGCGGCGCAAAGTCAAGGGGACGCAATGGAGGGCCCATCAGCGGGTCTGAGGGGGAAGAAGTGAAGGAAGAATGCAACGCGCTATACGAGTATGAGTGGGAACGAGCATGCGACTGGGCCATGGAGGAATCTGTGGTGAAGGAGAAGTTCTGAAGCGATGACAGAGAATTGAGAGACGTCGAAGAGGACGACGCAGCGGAGTTTGCAAAGGGCAGTGTCCGAGGACTAGAATGACCAGTATCTACTTGGCCCAGAGGACTGGGAGACGGCGAGACCCTTGTGTGAGGCATCGCAGAAGGCGAGGGAGGTAGTAAGTCGGTCATCCCTAGCCTATGTTCCGAGGTCAGGGAGGGAATCTAAACACATAGATTAATCCTCTTGAAACGCATGTACGGTTATCACGCTTACCTTTAAGACGTCTTTCAATCCCGGAAGAGGATAGCCCACATCCGATAGACTCCCGCTTCGCTCTTCTTTCGAGCGTCCAAAGGGTTTGGAAGGAGGTTGGAAGGGCGAATGAACTGTCTCCATGACGGCTACAGAAGCCTGGCGAGTCATACTCGGTTTTCGAGTTACGACTTTCTGCGGTGCCGTCGTACCATTTAAACCAGTATATGGACCTGGCACTCTTTCTCCAAACGGCGTCGCTGACTGAGAGCGCATCATCGGAGGTGGAGTGGGAAGTGAGCCGGGGGAAGGCATTCTACGCGGCAGGACTGACGCATCCAAGGACTGCGTAAATTGGTGCGAGCTGCGGGAGCTATTGGAGAGTGTAGATGCACTCGCGTGCGTCGGTGACGTACGGTCATGAGAATGATGAGGGGACTGAACGGGAGGTAATGGGGGTGGTGTGGTCGGCTTTTCCGAACTATCAAGCACAGGAGGAAAGTGAAAATCGGTTGCTGCAGGGAACGTCCATTCTCGATGAGGTTTGGATATAGAATCAATTGCGTTACTTTTCGAGCGCTGTCGGTTAGCAATTGGCCTTTCAGGAGGTGCTAGCTGTTCGGGTGATGATGCAGAGAGGATGATAGGAAGTGTTGTGGATCCATCCTGCGTAGCTGAGCCCAAACGAAGTGAAGGGATCTCAATGTCAGGCAAACCGCGCTCAGAACGTACTTCACGATATCGCGGAGCTGGCGATTCAGACCCATTGGTTTTCGATCCACCCCCAGCAGGGATACCGGGGCCGAGTGGTGGAAGGCTTTCCTTTGACAGGCCGTCTTCCGTATCTGTATGGCGATGGGTAAGCTTGGGTCTCGAGCCACCTCGAGGAGTGGATGTCCGGGGAGGAAACTCAAAAGTAGGCTGCTTGGCTGTCAGAACTTCCTCTTCGTGTTCGTTCTGCGACAACGCGCTGCGTGAGCGTCCTCGCCCACGCGCTGGAGGATGGGCCAAGGGAGGCAACAATGATGAATTAAGGGGTGGCAATGTAGATCCGAATCCAGGTATCTTAAACGGATCCACGGCAGTATCCTCATCCTCAAAGAGCATGCGGAGAGTGGAAGGAACTTTCGATGGAGGCGGTCGGATGGTAGGATTTGGCGACGCTGCCTCTTCCGCCACAGGAGTAGAAGTAGAACCGCCCTCCGGAGGTAGTCCAGAGAACGAAGGAGCCCGGACCGTGTCGAATTCCCAGGGTGCTTCATCGTTGTCGTCGTTGGTGGTTCTACCATTTACAATAGTAAGCACGACAGCAGTGATTTTTGTACAATATTGGGTCACCTACTCTTGCCCCTCTGCTTCCTCCCATGAAAGTGGGCCTGCCATACTTGCGCGTACTCCGCCGCTTTGGACCCATGCATCGTAACGAATGATCAGGTCCTTCAAGATAGTGATAGGTTGCTTCATCACGCCTTTCATGTATTTTGTTTTTAACAGGTCATCGGCAGATAACCGCTACAATCTGTGTCAGAGAGTGTCGGGCAGTATATATGAAAATTCAACGATTTCTCACCTCGCTAGGCATCTCTCTTAGACACTGCGCTACGAATTCCCTCAGTTCCTTGCTCCCTTCGCCTTCTATGAGTCTTGGCGGCTTCATACGCGGGATCATCTGAATGAGCTTGTGTTGATCTACAATATGTGCATGGGGCACACTGCCCTTAATCATTTCGTAAATCATTATACCAAGACTCCAGATGTCTGCTTTCGTGTCATAGGCGGATGCATGAGCAACCTCTGGCGCCATCCAATGCGGGGTCCCGACGAGCGTGTTTCGCTTGCTAGACGCAGTGACCAACAATGCTGATACACCGAAATCGCATATCATGACCTTCCCAGCCGCGGTGACGAGGACATTAGCAGCCTTCAGGTCTCGGTGGATGATGGAGGACTTGTGAAGGTAGCTGAGTGCAAACAGGACTTCACGCAGGATGATAGCGACATATTTCTCCTCGATAGTTCCATCCTTCGACGCTTTCATGAGAGTTCGTACACTCCCTCCTTGTGCGTATTCCATGACTATCCAAACCCGAGGTCCGTCCAGAAAACAGCCGTAGTATTGCGTGACATTGGGGGCATCGCGAAGCTGTGTCAGGAGTGCAACTTCGCGTTGAATATCGCCAACGTCGTCGTCCTCGGTGTCCAGATCGATGATCTTCAAGGCCACAACATTGCCTGTTGCAATCTCTAGACCCTTGTGTACGGAGCCGTATGCTCCTTTGCCAATCGTTTCAAGTCGTCTGTACAGTTGGTGGACCGATGGTTGGGGCGCCATTATGGGTCACAAAATGTGGCAGAAAAGAAGGGGAAGAGGATGAAGGCCAGGATGAAACAAAGGGAGGCCAAAATTTTCGGATTTCATGAAGAGGTCTCAGCATCGCGACTCCATAGCAATGAGCAGTCGGCAGACACGAGGTGGTAGGAGTTTGAGGATACTTCACCGATATTGACAGCGTTTTCGGCAAACAACCTGTGCGATAATTCTATTTATGGTACCGATAACGCTTGTCGCGAATATTCGATCTTACTGCCCGAGTCAGATTTCAGTGCAAAGCTGAAGATCTACAACCACCACGGCCATGGATTTTGACGAGCCCTCTATCAAGCTCGTTAAACAAGAATTTATCGCCGTTGTGCTTGCGGGCTTTGGGAATGAGTACGTATTTCACGCGCATGAGAATTTGGACATGATCGAGTGACTGCAGTTCGCGTACCCCCGCAGGTTAACACCATTGACCAGCAATCATGGCGATGAACCATGTCCCAAGGCATTATTGCCTATCATGAATAAACCCATGCTCGACTATCCTCTCAGATGGTTAGAAGAATCAGGCATCCGAGGTATGTGTTCCTAGTGCTCATCTATCATCTTCGTCTCATATGTCCTCACAGACGTCATGCTCGTGTGCCCTGCACGGCATAAGGCTGCTATATCACATTTCATCAACTCTGATTCATCCTCTTCCTCATTTCCGTCGCTTCGTATTGAGCTACAGACGTTCGATGAAACCGCCGAGCTCAGCGTCGGCACTTGTGCCGTGTTGAGACATTTCGCCAGTCGCATCCAGCAAGATTTCGTTCTCCTGCCCTGTGACTTTATACCCTCCCCTTCGTTCCCTCTCATACGAATACTGGACAAGTTCAGGACAGAGTCCGCCTACGACGGCTCAATCGCAACAGCATGTTTCTTCGAAAGCCAAAAACCGGACAAGGGCGCAGTGACCGAGGAGTGGGGTCTTCTCCCAACGCCTGTTCCAATAGTGTGGGATGAACAAACAGGAACACTGCTCTATATTGACACTCCAGACGACGTGGATAAAAACTCTGAGGAGCTCGAGCTCAGCATGAGTTTGTTGCAAAAGTACTTCCTACAATATATCTTTACTCGCACAATCTTACCTTATGATCGGTTTGGCAGATATCCACGGACGAGACTATCTGGAAAACTGCAAGATGCTCATGTATATGTTTGTCGCCTATCAGTACTTGATGCTCTACTAGAAAAATCAAATCTCGACTCAATTCGAGAAGAATTCATTCCATGGCTATGCAAACCTCAATACTCGAGGAGAAAGCGGGAAAAATATGAGCACAGTTAGTATGCTATATCTACTCAATTTCAAACGCATCTAACGGTTCAATCCGGTTCAGTCTTGATTCCCCCTTCGAACGCACCTGGGCTGCCGTTGGATTCACAACATGAAGCCATCGGCGAGGAGAGACTAGTCTCCAAAAGTCCAAGCCTGCGAGTAGGCATCGTCGTCCACAAGACTGAGGACGGCTATGCTGCACGAGCGAATACTTTGCACTCATACCTCGAGCTCAATCGATATGTTCGTACTTTTTCGTCAAAACTATCGGAGTTGTCTAATACGTTTTCGACATTGTAGTATCTGGCAAAAACGACCTATGCCCTACCAACGGACCCAGAAAGTCGAGCACTCATCGACCCTAAAGCGCAAATATCTTCGGATTCGAAGGTGGGCCACACAACTAAAGTGGAAGAAAGAACAAGCATCAAGAAGTCAGTTGTCGGAAAACACTGCGTTATAGGCAAGATGGTAAAAATCTCTGGCTGCGTGATTCACGACCACTGTATAATCTCAGACGGGTAAGCTCGCTAGCTATGGATATTCAGTCAACGCACGCTCACACTGCTGTAGAGCAAAACTTGATGGCTGTATCCTGGGCAAGAGTACGAAAATTGGCACGAAGGCCGAACTGTCGAGATGCGTGACTCAAGCAGGTTACGAGGTTGATGCAGGAGGTATGACCACCATTTTACCGCAGACACGACTGAACGCTGATAATAGTATTGATGCAGAGACCTATCGGAATGAGAAGCTGGAGCTATCAGACTGGACAGCAAGGCATGGGTCCACCGACGACGACGAGGAAGAGGGCTCAGAAGATAGTGACGATTCATGATCAAGATTCTTCTACTAGACCTGAGACGCATAGCTATAAGATATACAGTGACATTTAATGCTACAGAGCATCGTGAAGGCATAATGCAGTTGAATTCGGTCACAACTTCCACAGCATAAAAGAGAAAGTGCATGTAAACAACGAGAGAAAAGATACTGCTCAACGATTCCTCTGTGTCCCGGCCATCTGGTTGCCGAGACCTTGCGCGAAGCGCGCGCCCCTGCCTCCCCGTGCACCACCTGATACGAAACATCATTGAGCGACGAAAATAAAAAGGCAATAGTAGAAGATACACACCGCGAATACCACCCCGTCGCTCCGCTCCTCCGCGCCGGCGTTCTTGTGTCTGCTCGCCACGCTTGTCTCCCTTCGCGCCGTCGCCGCGCTCCTGCCAGCCCGACACGTTCCCGAGCTTCTGGTCGAGGTTCTTCTCGTTCTGCTCCAGCATGGTGTTGAGCTTGTCGGCCAGTGTGACCGCGAGCTGTTGTGGGCGCGTGAGCTCGATGCGGTGGAACACGACGACGCCCGCGGATTGGTCGAGCGACGCCGCGAGCTCCTCGTTCCAGATCATCTTCGAGACGATGGAAGTGACGCTGCGCAGCGGTAGCGAGAATGTCCGTGATAGAAGAGACAGTGACAGCGTGCTGTAGTGTGGCGCGTAGGTGAATAGATATGTCCGCAGACCCTCTTCTTGGATACGCCTGGACATCAAGTGAATCAGAAAAATTGTAACTGGCAACGGTGATGAGTTTACTCACTTTCCAAGCATCTCCTTCACCGAAGTAGATTCTGGCATCAAGCTCCAAATCTTGATGCTCTGAATGAGATCCCTGCACTTCTCCCACTGGCCTTCCTGGAGTGCCTTGCTGGCCTGCATGATGTGGTCCCTCGTGCTCTCCGGGGGACCCGTGAACACCTGCCTATCCGCAAAGTCAAGTAGACGACGGAACGTCTTCGAGATCGTCTTGCGCCTCTGCTCCTCGCTGTCGATGCTCGCCAACAGCGGAATCTCCACAAGCATGCTCGAGACGAGGAACGCCGCCTCGAGCATCTCGGTGTTGATGTGCATGTGGAAGGGGAGCTGCCGTTGGCGCTCCGCCTTCTCCTGCTCGGGCGTGAGGACCTGGTACCGTTGCTGGTGCACACCCTGCGCGAGCAGCTCCTTCACGCGCTGCGTCGCGAAGATGTCCTGCAGGATGCTCTGCGACTCCTTGATCAGGCCGCAGCGGAAGGCGCTCAGGCCGAGTTGCACGACCGTGCGGTTGTAGAGAATCTGGGTGGCGACGTCGGCGGAGTGGATGGACTCCTGCAGATGCGACATGAGCAGCATGTCGCGGGCGGTGTGGAAGTCGTTGTGAAGAGCGTAGTGGTAGATGTGGCAGAGCATCGCGCGGGTTCGTAGGAGTGAGTTGCCGGACTTGTATAGGTGAATGCAGAGGGCGTGGATGAGGCCCTTCGTCTCGCCCGACAAAATGATCGAAGGTTTGATGTCAGAGGCGATCACTGCAGCCTCGAGAGCCTGCACGACAGGATCGGGCTATACTCGCAGATGAGCATCACATACTCGTGGATTCTTCAATGCGCTTACCTTGGAATAAATGTGCTCCAAGCGCCTCATAATGACACGACCAAGGGGATCTTCCTGTTTCGCCTGCTCATAGAGGGATTGGGCGCGGCAGATCGTGCAGTACAGACCCTTCTCATCCTTGAGACGGTCTACGTATTCGGTGCCGTGTGGGTCAATGTTCTGCAGGCTCTTCGTGAACTCGTCGTCGAGCCTGTCCACGAAGCTGATGACACTGCCACGGATCCTGACGATGCCACCCTCTTCTGTCTCCGGCGTGCGCTCCAAAAGCTCATCGTAATCTTCGGTGACTTCCTGAATGGAGTATTTGGGCTCCTGTGCACAGACCGCTACAAGTTGATCAACCTCTTTTTGAGCAGATAGCCAAAGGTCAATGGGCATGTGAGTTGCTACCGATGAGTTGTAGTCGAACCGAGCGGAGATGAGTGCCAGGAGAACGCGGATACGCTGGTACGAGGTGACGGCAACCTCGAGAAGTTTTTCCAGTATACGGATTTGTTCAGAACGATCGGTGTTCTGCAATACCCTGTCAACCACGGCCACAGCACACGGCAGACTAGTGTACGGACCTTTTTACCACGGGCCTCCTGCACGAGCTGCAGGTTCTTGAATATACTTTCCGGTGTGAATGTCATAGATTTTCCACCCTTTCCCACAGTAGCAAAGTCTCCCTCATCGTCGCTCTCGAGTGCCACCTTTACCTTCTTGACTTTTGGCGCAACCGGTGCGGTCTCAGAAGCGATCAGCGCCCTGAACTCACGCTCGACACCCTCGGGGTCCTGTAGAGCGTTTTCAACGAACGGTAAAAAGAGACGGCAAGACAGAGACGTACCTCGTTGAACCGCTTGATGTCCGCCTCGTACTCCTTTGCGCTCTTCTTGACCTTTTGCTTCATGGCGGTCAGCGCGCGGGCGTTGCTCGCGTTCATTTTCTTCTTCGCCTCCTTCTCTTTTGCGAGCGCCGCGTTCAGCGACTCCTCGAGGCTGACGAGGGTGCGCAGGTAGAATGGGGGCACGGGCTCCGAGACATTTTGCTGCCTCTGCACCATGCGCCCGAGCTTGTCGAACTCTGTGCCACCACCACCGTGTCAGATCGGTCAAAGCACACGCACAGGGTAACCTGTGTGAACGCACCGTTAGAAATAGCGACCCAGTCGTTGATCTTCAGCGCGTTGTCCATCATCTTCCCCGCCGCCTCCATCTCCTCGAGCCGCTTCTCCTTCGCGCTCTTCACGACCCGCTTCCCCTCCTCCTCGTCGCTCTCCTCGTCGTCGTCGTGGTCGCCCTTCAAGAACCGCGACTTCGCCGGCTTCTCCTCGTCCTCGTCCGACATCTCGCTCTCATCCTCACTTTCGCTCTCGCTCTCCGAGCTGCTCTCATCGCCCGCGGACCGCAGGAAGCGCGACATGGGCTTCGCGGCGGGCTTGGGCGCGGGGGCCTCGTCGCCGCTCGACATCAGCTCCTCCTCCGAGGACGACTCGCTCTCGCTGTCCGAGTCGCCGGCTTGTCTGAAGAATCGGGACATGGTGGGAGTCTCTAGTGTGGGGTCGCCTGAGTTGTGGGTGTGGGAGGCCTGGTGGGTGCAGACCGCAGCGAGCTTGAGTCGTAGTCACTATGCGAGTCGGTGCCGCACCTTCAGCAAAAATTAGAGTTCGCTCTCGGCGTTTGCCGTGGCCCCAAATGCAGGGACGCTCGCGCAACCTTGCACTTTATTTAATTTGGTCACTGAAATCGTTCAATAATACGACCACGACATATTCGACGATACAACTGCATGAATCCAATATAGAAGGAGAGGATTCCTACGATTTCCCTTGGTCTTAATTCCTCTTCCTCAAGCCGCTGCAGCAACGGGCACAGAGGTCGCGCCATGGAACGTGTTTAGGTACTCTATCCTGTGCGGGTTCGCATCCGTCTGTGGGCCTCGGTAGTGTGCCTGCCACTTCGGTTCGTCCTGCACACACGAAGACAAGTCAGGTTAACCGCTGGTATGTTTGATTCGTTCAAGATGACAGATCGCGGAAACGCACCTTGAAGAGCCGCATCACCTTGACGTGCTCGTTCGTGTCGAGCGTGAAGCGGTGGTAGATCCCGGCGGGGACGACGAGCAGATTGCCCTCGTCGACGTGCAGGCGGATCCACGCGTCTGTCGGGTGCTCTGGAGGCGATGTATGAGTCGACAATATGCGTCACATCGATATTGACCGCATACCTCGGATGTCGAAGAACGCGCTGCCCGCGAGGACGTAGCGGATCTCCTCGTCCTCATGCATATGCCTGCACACACACCACAATCAACATCGTTTCCACCCACCGTACCTTCCCCTGCTGAACGGAATCACTCACTCCTCGTAAACAACCCGCATCTTCTCCTCAAACGCCTCCCCCATGATCTCCCGACTGCTCTCCACCACATCCCGGTTCTTGTACCCCCGCTCCTTCGCCACTGCGTCGATCTGCGCCTCCCATCCACCAGCACCGGAGGGGTCGCACGCGCCAGAAGGATCTACGGGGATGGACCAGTGGAGGACGCCGATGGCGCGGAGGGTCGCGTCGGTCACGGGCGGCGCGGAGGGTGCGATGTGTGGGAGGCGCGGGTCGGAGGGGAGGGCGTCGTGGTAGTATGCGCGCATCGTGTCGGTCGATCTGCTGGTCTCGTACGTCAAGGGTGCGGGCAGTCAGTAGGTAGTGGTAGCGGTAGGAGTGGTTGTGTGAAAACGAGTGAGAGAGTCTCAGGGTCACACCCTCAATTATAGCTTAAGTATAAGAACCCTCGGGGTCGTTCCGACCATGATGCCATGATATCGATGTTTCACGCCGTGTGTGGATTCGGTCCTGCTCTCCACATGCGTTAAATCTCGAGAAGTGCGTCAAGTGACGGGTGCGTTGTGATAGTTTGATACTTCTAATCCGTATGGTGATACGTGCGCAGATGCCAAGGACAGAAGTGGGACCATCATTGACATGAGCGTGCTAGACGTGATTGCAGTGCCCGAGCCATGTTTGTCGCGCTTGGACGCGACTGAGTGTGGTGGACACGCTGCTATTGGCGACATCGTGCCAAGGAGACATGTCGAGAATAGTACGCAGTGAACATGTACCGTCCCATTGGCAGTCGAAAGCCAGTGCGCACACGAGAACACATACAGTCAACACAAAATTGATTCCTATTCCAAGAGAATGCTTGTATGGTTACGGTGTATTTGTAGAAATATACACGTGCAGTAAGGTACAGACAGCGGTATCGTTTAGCTATAGCTTTTACAACCTGAAAGTCGAAGAATCCACACGTTACACGTTACGAGTCTGAGTTCCGAGTACACCCCGCGAATTCCGAGTGATACACCCCACGAGTTCCGAGTACATCCCATGAGTCGTTCTGGTACACCCCTAAGAGTCCACAAAGATCCACATGTTAGCCTACATGGTATTGTCGTTATTGTCATTTTTAGTGACGGTGGGTGGTGCGGTGGCGTTCGGCGATGTATCTGCGAATACGAGACGAGGTGGATGAGTATACTTAACCGCGAGAGGAAGAAAGCATGCGCACCCTTCGCCCGACCACAACGTCAGGAGCCCGACGGAGACGGCAGACACAATGCGTCTGTCCCAGCGCGGGAGATCCCACTTCTGGTACGCTAAGCATCCCACACCACCGAGTATAGCCAGGTTCACTATCGTTTCTCGTCAGTCACGCGACACCCTCACTCTCAATATTGATCACGACACTCACAGAAACCAAGCAGCCCACCAAGCACGCCCGGCCGCAACACGGCCTCGCGCGCATGGCGATAGAGCACCGCGCCCTCCTTCCGCGCGCGCCGCTCCTCCTCGCGACCAGCGGGGGTCTCGCGGTACCGTTCGGCCGCGTAGCCCTCTGCGCCGAAGAGCAGGAGGGCACCGGCGGCGGCGCTGGAGAGGAGGCGGGTGTCGTGGCGCAGGCGCGGTTGGGTGTAGAGCGCGTAGGAGGCGTAGGTTAGGAGGCCGACGTTTACTGTGGGCGAGGAAGGATAGTTAGCGGGATTATCAAATTGTAAGGTATGCGGGAGAATACGGAAGGATAGAGGGAGGGAGGACGCACCGATGCCGAGGAGGCCGCCTGCGACGGCGGGGCGGAGGAGGACGTGCTTCGCGGCAGTCCAGAGGTGGAAGCCCTCGTCCTCGAGCTCGTGCGCGTACCGCCTCGCGCGCTCCGCCGCGTTCTCGTGGTGCGGGTGCCCGTGGCCATGGCTATGGTTGTGATTGTGCGCGGGCTCGCGGTCGACGGGGATGTCGTGCGCGTTGAAGGTGCTCTCGGGGTGGTCGCGGAAGTCGCTGGAGACGATGTTCACTTTGCCGAGGCCGTCGGCGATGTTGTCGTGCGTGGGCGGGTCGGTGGTGAGGAGGGCTTGGTCGGCGTGGGGCTGCTGGGCGTACGGCGGGGCGTCTTTGGCGGCGACGGAGGCGTAGCTCGGGGAGGAGGACATGCTGTGCGAGGATTTATTGACGGTGGGTGTTACAGGGGTGTAGTAGAGAGGGTCGCGTAGTCAATCTTTGTGCAGTACGGGAGGGAGAGGACGGAGGAGCGCGTATTTGTAGCGGGCAGCCGATGATGTCACTGCGCCACGACCGGCGTCTACGCGCTAGTCGAGCAGGAAGCCCTGGGCGAGTGGATCCAGCCCAGACTCGACCACGAACGCGTGCACGCCTGTATACATGCCTCGTCCATTCACAGACACAACCACAGGCATCATCGACGGTGGCATCCGCGACGTAAGTGAGTTCGATGATGCTGCCGCGACACCGACGAACGCGCTCCCTGGGACGTCCAAGCTGACCAGCGACTCGTACGTCACACTCTCCCCTACACGCCGCACGCCCCTCGCCACGCCCGCCGCCAGCCTCGCACACACGCCCGACCCCGTCGGCGACCGGTCCACCTGCCCGTCCGCAAAGAAGCACACCCCCAGCTCCCGCCGCTCCCCCGCCAGCTCCTCCGTCACGATCACCCCGTACAGGTACCCCAGCGCCCCCGCCCCCGAGTCGTGCCCCGCGTACAGCTCCGTCCGCCCCGCGAGCAGCCCCTTGAGCGTCGCCGCCGCCTGAGCGAGCGCGGAGAGGTTAGCATGCCGCAGCCCGTCTGTGAAGCCTAGGGCGGCGGCGGGCACGAGCGCGTAGTACGCGCCGCCAAACGCGATGTCTACCACAATGTGATCGCGCTGCTGCAGTTCCGGCCAGCGCGCCGCCGCGGGCACGTCCACCCGCAAGTCGAGCGCGGTCGCGAGGCACGGCACGCTCGTGAAGCTCACCGCCCGCCCTCCGTCTGCGTACGCGACGTGCCAGTCTGCATTGATGCTGCCGATCGCGTCTGCCCCGCCGACGATCGTGGGCACGCGCACATGCACCACCCCGCACGGCGCGTGCAGCCGCAAGAGCGTCTCCCCCGTCTCTGCGTCGTACTCGAGGGCGTTGCGGCGCGGGAAGACGGCGAGGTCGTGCGTGTCGACGAGGAACCGTCCCAGTGCGATCGTCGCGTGGCCACACATCGTCGAGTACCCCTCTGTCATGCAACGATAAGCATTAGACACTAAATCGACATGGACACGCCCACCGTTGTGGCAAAAGAGCACCCCGATGTCTGCCTCCCCCGACGCCGTCAGCTCCGTCTCACGTACGAGGATCGCGCCGTACATTTCGGCGTGTCCGCGCGGCTCCCGCATCAACCTATCGCAATATTAATATCACAATCCGTGAGCCACGCCACACAAAGATGGACTCGGAGGCAAGCGCACCTCTGGCGGAAATGATCCGCATGCTCCTTCGCATACGCCCGCTTCTCGAGCAGCGTCGCCCCCTCGAGCGGGATCTGTCCTGGGAGGACGATGCGCGTCGCCTACCGTCATCCACACAAACATTTCAAGCGTTACGTCAACTCGAAAGTTCGCCATCATTGTGATATGTGGAATTTACTAACCTCGCCGGAGGTGTGCATGTCGACCGTCCTGATCACGCTGTGCCCCTCGGATAGGCTGGTGAAGACGTCCATTACTGTAGTTCTTGGTGTTTGTCTTTGTCTTTGTTATTATGAGTGCAGTGCGCTCTATATGTTCGACGATGCGGGGTTCTGCTCGCAAGGAACTGGTATCAGTCGGTGGTTCAGACCAAGATTGATAAGAGCTTGTACTCACGAGCTGCCGCTGGCTTTCATATCTGTGTTGCTTTAATTGCTCCCGTGCCGATAATGAGTGAGTGGTTCATCCTGGGAAGGAAAGTACAGGTTTCCGGGACGGGAGGGCAACCTTTGCCGGCGTAAGGGGGATGCATCGCCAATCCGGAGTGTCCAGTGCGTACGATGCCTCGACGCTGTGATGTGCCGCCGTCGTACTTGTTGTACAAACATCGCGAAAGCCGGATTCGTAAGAGCTGTGTGGTATCAAAGACATGTCTCGAGTCCTAGTAAATCACATCAGTGAGGAGGTTTGGGCAGTGGGGCTACAAAATGAGCTTTTGAGCATCCAAGACTATGACAGTACTTATAACGTAGTCGGAAGACAAGTTGAACAATAATTCCACTACTCCAGTGCCTAGTCCGATAATTTCAGAGTATCCTTTAGGTGGGATGTACTATAAATTCCAGGCTAGTTTTGAATTTTACTACTTCGGGCGCTGTAAGTATACGGTAAACGGTAAACGGTAAAACGGGTACGGGTGATATCGATCAGACGAGATGCAGACGACGCTGTACACAGGCCAAACAGAAAACGGAAAACGGAAAACGGAAAACGGAAAACGGAAAACGGAAAACGGAAAACGGAAAACGGAAAACGGAAAACGGAAAACGGAAAACGGAAAACGGAAAACGGAAAACGGAACACGGGAAACGGGAAAGACCCCAATCCAAAAAAAGGAACGTGCGTGGTATACGTAGATGGAAAGATCGTTCAAAGTGACATACGAGAAGATGGAGGTATGTGCGGGGCCAAAGAGAAGCGGTGCGGCTATAATGGTAGTAAACGAGAGGCGGCAATAGAGTTTGCGGGGCTATGGAACATGAACCAAGGGTTAAATGAGTGGTATCTGCACGCCAGCGGCGGATTCGAATCTGAGGATGCGCTATAACACGAGTGGCCTGGTCGGGTCGGGCGAGCGAGTGTCGAGTGTCAAGTGTAGCTTCAGAACACGTCCGAAGCGCTGGGGCAGTTCTCCGCCGTGTGCCCGCGCCCCTCGCAGTCCTCACAGAACAGCTCGTCGCCCTCCGCCGCGCCCGACACGCTCCCGCGGCTCGAGCTTGCGCTGAGCGTGCCCTCGCCCCGCAGCAGGTCGCACGTGAACGCGTCGTGCCCCGGCTGCTCGCAGAACTCGCACACGTCGCCCGCCTCCGAGTTGAACGTGCTCGAGGCCGAGATCGACGCGGTGGACGCGGACGAGCGTGACCCTTCTGAAGGGCCTTTGGAGGACTTCTTGTGCGAGCGCGCGAGGCGGTCTTTCAGGCGCGTGACTTCGTTTTCGAGTTCGTCCTAGAGAGGAGATGGGTCAGTAGAGACTACACGTACATATCACGAGCGAGCACGTACTTCGCGGTAGATCTGGCATTACAGTGCGTGATTAGCACAGTACTTGTGTGACAGTGTGCAGTGAGCTCACCTTGGCCTCAATTAGTGTCTCTAGTTCGCCAATCTCTTTGTTGAGCTGAGGGGAAAACTCAGTCAATAGGGCTGCAGACGTATACGTTGAAAGCAGCTCACATCATGGACTGTCCGAGCATTCTTCATCTCCAGCTCGGATATGCGTTTGCGCAATTGTTCGATCTCCGCCTAGAGAGCAGCCAGTCAGTTGTCGGTCAGTGGCTACACGAGATCGGAACACGTACCTCATACTTCGCCTTCATGTCGCGCAATGTGTTCTGCAGAGTAGCGACGTCGTCCGATGGGCCGGGCAGTCTTATCGTTACATCCTGCTCAAGAGCTTCCTCTTCGCGCAGCAAACTCTGTTCAATGTTCTCTTCCAGGTTTTTCATGTCCTGTAGGGCGACGGTCAGGATCGGCGACACTGCTCAGTTGTCAGAGGATGCTCACCTCACGCAACTGCTCTGTTTCTGATAGGAGCAGCTTATTCTCGGACTCAAGCATCTTGTAGCGCTGTGAGAGGCCCGCGTTCTCCATCTGGAGCTCATTCACGATGTGCCTGATCAAATAGTCAGTAAAATCGTCGGTCTATAAGCTGCGTGTGCCCGTACTTCAGCCCCTTGATTTCATCTCTAGCAGACGCAAGGTCGTGCTTAGATGGCGACGGAGGGAAAGAGGACGTGGACATCGACTCTTGTAGGCCGTTCATACCGACGTCGCGGTTCAGTTTCTTTCGCGTTGCCTCCAGCTCCCCAATGCGCTCCTCAAGGACCTGGCGCAAGACTGCGTTGGCTTCACGTTCTTGAGCGAGCTCGTCATCGCGTTCCTTGCATGTCTTCTCAAGCTAATCCCCAGACACTGTGAGTCAAGAAAAGCATCATATGCAGCATACTCACCGATGATTTTTCCGCCTTCAGGAGTTCGTATGCTCCGTTCACTTGTCCAACAGGCCGAGAAGCCTTAGGTGGGCTGCCCGCCGTTCCAGCAGCGATGCCTTCCAGGTTCTGAGAACGATGAAATCTGGGTCAGAACAAGCACAATATCGAGATGATCCACACATACCGCAATTTCGGTCCGCAGGCCCTCAATCTCGGCTCTTGCGTTCTCTAGTGCTACTTTGTTTTCGCGCAACGCTTCCTCCATTTCCTCAATCCTCAAGCGAGCGCTTTCGTCTGACTTGGTGATGCGTTCCACTTCTTTTCGGCTCTCGGAGAGTTCAGCCCGTATACTGTCCTCACGCTCCTTGTAGCGGAGCACTCGCTCGTTAATGACGGCCTCTTCCCTCTCGGCTACCATGCGTGCATCTTCAAGCTGGTCTTCTAGCGTGCTTGCCTTCCGAATGAGATGCTGGATTTGTTCCCGAAGGGCCTCATTGTCGATCTCAAGAGCCGAAGATGCTTGTTTGGACACCGTAGTTGGGGAAAGCGGTCTCGCTTGCACTCGTAACTGCTCTTCGAGTGAAGCGATCAAATCCTCCATCTCGTATCGCCTAGAGTCTGCGGTACTCAAACGTTCCTCGTAGAGCGCGATAGTTTCCTGCGGTATATAAGCATCAATAGAAAGGATGAACTTGTTCCGGAATTTACCTGTCCGGCTTTACGTAGCTCATCCACTTGTCCGCCCAACTCTCTCCTCTCCTCTTCCAACTCCGCGTAAGCTTTCTGTACTCTGGCTTCCAACAACGTGATCTCAGCATTTTTAGCAGCTAAAGCTGCATCGTTCTCGCTCTGTTGTCCCTCCTTAGCATCGATAAGCTCCTTCAGTTGAGTTACAAGCGCCTCCTTGTCGTCGAGCTTGGACTGGATATCCCGAACACGAGCTTCACCATCACTCTTGACTTTCTCGATATCAAGAGCACCTTGCTGCACTGCGCGCTGTAGTGATTCTATCGTCGAGTCGCGTTCCCCTAAAGATCTTTCTGTGGACCGCACAGAAGCCTCAAGTTCTGATATTCGCGTGGTAGCTTTGTCTCGCTCTTCAGTCAGAGCAGTTGATCGAGAGGATAGCGAAGAAACTGTATTTTCCGCGTCAGTCGCAGCGGCGTGGAGACGCTTGTTCTCATCCTCGAGTGCGCTGAGACGAGCTTGCAATCTGTCGATCTGCAACTGCAGCTCGAAGCTACCAGACGCAGCTGAAGCCGATGATGAGGGTCGTGATGGCTTATCCATAGAAGACATTCTGCCTGAGATGGAGTCAGCCGAGCGAGCATGCCCATTAAGGTCTACAGATCCTCGCTGAGGCTTAACGATAGGATCGTTGAGAGATACCGAACGACTAGAAGGAGAAGGAGGCGGAGGCATGGCAACTGCGCTAGGAAGACGAGCTCTGGGTGTAGTGAATGTCCGTGGTCTCGTCGGAGTGCCTGCGGCAGACGATGTCCCGCGACCCGGCTTGGGCGTGAAAGGGGAACCGGAGGCACGGGTAGGCGAAGAGATGTGTGAACCTTCTAGGGCAGAAGGCATCATTCCAAATGAGCGGGTAGGGCTGCTGACGGAGTTTCTGGAGGGACTATCCACGTCTGCATCACGAGTACTGAGCTGCTTAGCAGTCATACCCAGATATCGAGATGCACGCGACCCCGGCGTGATACCAGCGGATCCAGGCGTGGTTTTTCCTGGAGTTACACGATTCTGGGTCATCGTTATCGTCCTCGGGCGTGTGGTCGGGAGTGAGGTTCCTGGTGTTCGCCGTCCGCTCGCACTAGGAGTCACGCGTCCGTTGACTGGGGTTATACGACCGTTCGGGAGTGAAGGGGTCTTGCGCCCGGTAGACACCATAGATGAGACCGAGCTCGGCACACGACTCGAGGAAGGAGTTTCTCTTCCATTCCGAACGGAAGCGACTGACGATGGTCGGGAGACGCTGCCAAGTCCGACTGTGGGGGGAGAAAGCTTGTCCGCGCCGATAAAAACACCACAGTTGGGCGGACAGGTGAAGTAGCGTTTACTAAGAGATGCAAGGCGTTAGCAGTGTTACACATCACAGTGAGATTCGATGTCAAATAGAGGATGAATTACAGTACAAATCGTGAACAGAAATGTCATGAAGACGCACAATTTCTGGGACAGTGTACAACTGATAGGACTCACCCACCGAAGGACCCATCATTCTTGCCTCTCCCGGCAAAACCTCCTCGCAATTCTACACCGGCGAATATACCTGGTTTACCTGCGATCTCCCCTACATATCTGAGGACGCCTTCATACCCAAGTGATTCTAACCTGACATTATCTCCAATCTCAAACGTTCTGCCGGTTCGACTTGCGCTGCGAGTGAATACATCGGATGCGCGGCTGGAAGGACGCGGCATAGCGGGTTTGGATCCTGCGACGCTACGAGAAGCATTAGAGCTGAAGGCAGAGGATGATGATGCAGAGGATGAAGGTCTGCCGGTGACAGATCGTCGTCCAGATTGAGTAAAGCTGCGTGCCGATGGTGGCGAGAGAGAAACGTCGTTAGAATAGGTCGTACGGTGGTTTGACGGGTCATTAGCTTTGAGAGCATCTTGAAACGAGTTGGAGATAAACTCGTCATCGGGAAGGATAGTGTTATATTGGCCAGTACTCGAAGTTGAGCGTGGTCTTCCTGGCGTTGGTATGCCTGAAGACCTTCCTGGTGTAGGGATACCGGAGACACGACCTTTCGCCGGGGTTGTCGACATCGCACCGACAAAACAAACTGAGACCCACTTCAAAGAGACTTCCAGAGACCAGACGAATGATAGAGAGAAAGAAGCTTGAGAACAGGAAAGGAGGAGCAGACGGGTTTCACGAACCAAGCCTGCCAAACTCGAACTGCCATCGACGCGTCACGTGCGCGAGTTCTCCATCCGCCTCAAGTTCTCGCGAGTCGCGACCACCTCCGACGGCGAGCACGACCAAAAACTACGACGACGAGATGCCTAGAATCACCTCGGAGCTCGCACGGCTTCTATCTAGAGGTCCTTCTACGATTCAGCGGTTGCCTTCATCACCGTCTGCGCACGTCTTCTCTTTCTGGAGAAACGCGTTCACCAACCGTCTGAACCCCCTCTTGCCAGCCACTCTTCCTATCCTTTCCACACTATCGTCCTTGTGGAGCATCAGATCATCTCCAACGCTTTCACTCGTACATCAAGTGCGATGGGGTTCAAGAGGCACTGAATATCAACCATCCCAGCGTAAACGCAAGCGAAAGCATGGCTTTCTGGCAAGGAAGCGGAGTGTAAACGGACGGAAGGTTCTTGAGAGGCGGAGGGCGAAAGGTCGTCAGTTCTTGAGTCACTAGCAGCGGTGTGATAAGGGCCAACATGTACGTTCGACACTACACTGCAGACGATACCACACTCACGGGAATCATAGATCATCTTAGTTTATAACCAGAGATGTTGAAGGAAGAATCAAGGCAAATGGAATAGTACATGACCACGACTATTGCAGTACCCTTGTTATGACCCGTTTGGTCCTGTACACACCGTCTACTCCCATTCCGACTCAAATGTCAGCTGCAATGCTTGATTTGGCTGTTCCTTACTTCGCATGACTTCTTCAACGACAGTGGCCCCCAACTTAGCGGCAGGGCAGCCAAGTAATCCGCATCTGCATCTGCAGCAGTAAATGTACGTTCATTGTCAGCTTCTTCGTCGTCTTCGTCGAATGTGTTATCTCCGGGTCGAGGTGTAAAGAGAAATCCTTGCTGAATGGAGTTGACGAGAGCAGATATGGGGGTTTGTTGAACGTGAGAAAAGTGATCTTGTGAAGATGTCTTCGGAGTAGCGACATCTATAACATGGGTCGGAGAGGATAGAGAGGCCACCTCGCTACAATCCTGTTCTTCCGTGCCTCTTTCCGGTGCGTTAACGCGTGCTACCTCAGTATTGTGGGGCATGTGCTCGTTTTCTGCAGGTGGGACGGGAACGAGGGTCGCAATAGTAGATTCGGTGGATGGGAGTGCGTTGCCTTCTGGCCGTGACTCTACCACCTCCACCTCTCCTCCCCGACGTGAAGGACTTGGGCTTTGTGCCTTCTTGGAAACAGTCCGTCGAGTGGTAACTGTTTGGGCAACTGTGCGGCTTATATTCGTTGTTTTCCTGACATGTTCTTCGCTGGTGGTTGCGTTGGCTCTCAACCTCGCAGTTTGAGCCTCGGTCGGTCGGTCTAGGTGACCAGTCTCTACGCCACGTCGCACCTTCCCCGAGTCCTTCGCTTGCTTTCCAGTGCTCTTGTTTGCAGCTCCTTGCATTGTTTTCATTTGTGAAGGCAGTACTTCCTTCGGACGTGTGCTAGAGCCTGTCTTCGCTTTTCTGGAGTCAATCCTCTTTGGCAGGGGGCGTGTCTCCTTATCCGTGTTCATCTCATGTGTTGATGGGGCGGGGGGTTCACAACGAGATTCCGGTCGAGGGATCCCCTTTATTGCTCTATGATTCAATTCACCCGACGGGATTTCAGGTAAAGGAACCCTTCGGGCCCCTCCTGGGCGTTTGAGAGTAGGAGCTTCTCCCGTATCGGTGGCATTCGACAGCGACACATGATTGGCTACCTGAGATTGTGTGGGTCGGAGTGGACCCGTCTTTGTGCGTTGTAGAGGCACATTCGCTGGGGTTTCGCTGGTATGGGATGTGTGAGACCTGACAACCGTGGATTGCGGTAGCCGTATCCTCTGTTCGCGAGAGGGAATGAAATCTGGAGGGAGCATTTGCGTATTAAGAGGAAGATGTCGCTTTGGTTGTGATCCACGACCAGAAGAGGGTCCGGCAACTTGGCGTGGGCGAGAAGGCGGGACTAGTGTCGTCAAGGGATGTGAGGTACCTGGCGCGAATTGAGTCCTACCATTATGACTGAATACCGCTCCGGTAGACTTCGAAGATTGTATCGACCGCTCAAGTTCAGCCTTAGAATTTCGCACTTGGCAAGAGTCAGCGGGTATTGACGCGGGGGCGCTGGAAGAACTTGAGTTGAGACCGGAACGCGTTGAAAGCGAGGAGGTCGGTCTAGATGGCGGACGGCTCGACGGATTTGACTGTGAGAGATGTGATTGTTGGCCCGCGATGTTTAGATATTTCTTGATAGTAGGCGTGAGAGGAGCAGTGAAACTATTCCTGGCGTTGATACTTGTATCAGGCAACGAGTTAAGTGACTCGCTCACCTGTCTACCCTGCTGGGTAATAGTATTTTGTACGCATCGTATAGCTTACGACCGACCTTCCTGATATCGGGATTGGCGTCAGTGGCAGCGCACTTGATCAACAATTCCACCTCCTGACTTCTCGCCTCTCTCTGCAGATCGGGAGGATTGAAACTGTTCAAACAGGTGAGAGCGGCTTCAGCAGTTGTCAAACGAAGTGAGACAGATTTGTCTTTCGCTGAGCGAGACAAATAGGTTAATATGCCGGTGGATTGGGTTGACTGGACGATGGTGATAATACACGCCCGTGCTCGACTGAGGAAGACCTTATTAGTGCGGGTGCACGAGCTCAGGAGCGGTGGAAAAAACACAGGCAATATAACGTCAAATGTTCGCCCAAGTTCTTCCGCAGCGGTACTGAGCAGGTCAACGACCACCGCGGATAGCCTTGATCGCTCGGACAAGAGGGCCGCGTTGATTGAAGGAGCTAGCGAACGCAAGGACTGTGCAACTTCTTGCGGGAGGTCCGCACTTCCACGCCGGACAAGAGCAGTAAGCATCTGGATTCCCTTCGCTATCTTATCCCAAGACTCTTCGCTCTCTTTGAGAGACAACACGTCGCGGATTGGTGCCAGTTCGTGTTCCAACGCATCGGGCGATAATGCTCGCTGCGGAACCGTGGCTGTCAGCTATTCTGAATACGAGAAAGGAAGAATGACGAAGTACCTGTAGGTTGTGAAGAGGCATTCGCTAGCGAGTCGTGTCAGATCGTTACAAGTTGTAGTGGTGGCTCATAGACTCATAGTTATAAGCATACGACCGAACGCGTCGAATCCAACTGTCCACGTGATCGCGCGGACGTAATTCCGCGGCCCGCTTTTGCCGGCGGCTACTGTTTGAAACGGGTCAGGCTCAGACTCCAAACCAGTCGTATAAGGGAGGAGAGAGGAAGTCAATACTTGTACGACTGTTTTTATTAGCAGTAATACACAATGGTTCATCTCAGAGCACTTACCGAGATCCATGTCACGTTCTGAACCTTTTTCCTCCACCTTTCTATAACAACTGGTAGCAAATATTGGGTAAACAAAGCACACTACAGTGCTTGCACATTCANTTTTCCTCCACCTTTCTATAACAACTGGTAGCAAATATTGGGTAAACAAAGCACACTACAGTGCTTGCACATTCAGACTCTAAATTATACATTATCTCGCTATGATTATGTAAGATAACATGTAGGTGTGTTACAACTCCTTGAGATAGACTATGGTCAGATAAGTACAGAGCACTCACAATGTATACAATATTCACTCTTTGAAGCTTCTGTGAGACTATCAATATGTAACCCTGCTGTAGGGTTACAGCTATTGATCGGT
>JAAIFI010000367.1:0-24335 GCA_011032875.1 Phlebia tremellosa | reverse complement strand
GGGAGGGGGGAGAGGGGGGAGGGGGGGAGAGGGGAGAGGGGGGAGGGGGGGAGAGGGGAGGGGGAGGGGAGGGGATGAGCTGGATGCAGAGCTTCGGACGGGGATCGGGGCTACAAACGAGAGACGGGAGTCGAGCAGGATGCACATTTTCGGACGGGGATTGAGAAGGAGATCAGGCGGAATGAGGAGGAAGAGCAGCCGACCCAGCCAGCACGAGAAGGAAGAAGAATAAAAACTGCAATACACCGCACGCACCGCACCGCCGCCGCACATATCATCATCACTACTACGCCACATCTCGACCACCAACACACCTCGAACAACGCACACACCTCGCAGCATATACTTGCACATCACGAGCCGCACGACGTGAGACGTAAACGTAACGTATAACGTTTCTTCCAGCTTTTCGATTCTTTTCTTTTATTCGTCTTTTCGTATTCTCGCCCTGTTTTGTTACCTTTGTTTCGATACTTCGTCTGTGTTTACACTTTATCTTCGACGTTTCGACGTTTCGCGTGTATACTCTGTTACACTTTGCCTTACACTTCGACTTACACATTTTGCCTTTACCTTTTTACGCCTGCCCACGGCTACTTGCCCACTTCTTACACAGCACGCCATTACACCTTTTGCCCATTATCCCATTTCTACCTCCTAGTGACGACGTAACCTTAAGTTATGGAACCCCTTGCACCCTTCAACCTTTGCACCTCTTCGACCATTGCAACCCTCGCCACCTCTCTGACTCTACACAAATCACTGAATCACTGAATCACTGAAATTACGCAATACGCAATACGCAATACGCAATACGCAATACGCGATACGACTGTACAGTAGCCGGGCGGGTGTCGCTTTAAGCAAGACAAAGAGAACCGGAAAGAGAATACGAAGTGTACAGCGAGTAGTGAAAATCTGAGCTGAAAGAGGGTGTTGCGATGGCGCGATGAGCTCGATAAGTATAACGAAGCGTCGGGCGGGATTGATGAATTAACGAGCTGATGAGTTGATGAGAATCCGCACCTGCAGGCACCTGCATCTGCAATTGCAAGTGATGGCGCTTGTCAATCTAAGTGGCGTCGTCTTTGTCTTTAACCTTTGTCCTTTGACCTTGACCTTGACGTCTGACCCCTCCCTTGACCTTGGCCTTGACGTTGACCCCTCCCTTGACCTTGACCGTGACCTCGACATTGACGTTGACCCCTCCCTTGACCGTTGACCTTGACCTTGACCTTGACCTGAGCTTGACCTTTTGACCGGTAACCCTTGACTCTCTTTATCTTTCGACTTTCAACGTTTCGCGTGTATACTCTCTTACACTTTGCCTTCACGCTTTTCAGCCCCAACCTACGGGGCATCTGCCTTTCTACGCCTGCCCGCGGCCACTTGCCCAATTCTTACACAACACGCACTTACACCTTTGCCCATTATCCCATTGCTACCTCCTAGTGACGACTTAACCTCAATTTATGGAACCCATTCAGCACTGCAACCACCACCAAATTTGCTCCTACTACTAGTCCACCTCTTTGACTCTTCACGCTGTACATTAGCCGGCGGCGCAGGGGTCGCTTTAAGACAAAGACAAAGAGAACCGACAAAGAAAAACTAGAGGCATCTGTACTACGAGCGATCGCGCGATGAGCTCGATATCATCTGCAAAATGTACAAATGATTCCATAGACTTGTGGTCTATGTAAGCCGCTGGCGGACAGCGGGCCGTTTGGCGGAGGCCGGCAGACCGACGAGGACCTTGTCAGAGACGCCAAGAGGGGCCCAGAACGACGGTCGAAGACAAGATCCCGGCGGACCGACGGACCGCTTGGCGTCCCTTGTAATGAGGTCGTCAGCGATGGCAAGGAGAATGGCTGCAGATGCCAATAGAGAACCTGAACTGTTGTACTATAGAACTCCCGTGTAAGAGTACTAGTAGTCAGATGTGACAATATATTCGATTGGAATGCACATACCATGTGATGCCATGGCGCAGAGTACAGCACATTGCGAGCCCATGATATGATANTCGATTGGAATGCACATACCATGTGATGCCATGGCGCGCAGTACAGCACATTGCGAGCCGATGATATGATGTCCCCCTCCCCGCGTAACATGTTACCCGCATAACCGGTATGCATTCACAGCCTACTACTACAACATACGGCACCACCTCTGATAACTTGACACTACTCCTCACGATCTCAACGCCCGGTCATAACTCCTCGTTCTCGTTCTCCGAGTCGTCTTCACTCTCGTCCTCGTCTGTCTCATCCTCGTCCGTGTCCCCGTCCCCGTCCTCGTCCTCGTCCCCGTCCTTGTCGTCCTCATCACAGACATCATTCACGTCGTCGTCTTCATCATCTCCCTCGTCGCTATCACTGTATTCCTCTTCTTCGTCCGCGTTCTGCTCGCTATCTTGGGTCCCTTTCATCTTGAAGAACTTGAGCGAGTCTTCGATATCCAGGATCCCTCGTAGGAACAGATGACCCAGTCCACCGCCAAGATACAGCATAAACATGTCGCGGTCCACGAACCTACCAACAATGTGAGTGCATGAAGAAACTAGCAATAAGTAGCCGGGACTTACATGTTAACATAATAGTAACGCCAATCTGCGTCATCCGCATCCTCCTGGAATGAACGCAGCAACGAGGGTCCCATCAAGTCTGTCGTCCTCCCGTGTTCGAATCCAGGAATGAGGTGCACGCTCCGAAGTACGAGCGCGGGGTCGAGGAAGCCAAACGCGCCAGGTTCGTCGACATCGACAAATCCCACTCGATGCAAGCGTTTCCGCCCGAACCCTCCCAACGCCCTCAGGTCACGCCCATACCACCGCACCCACAAGAACTCGACACGGTGTTCCTTCTTGGACACGAATGCAGGCCCGGTATACTGCACATTCACGTGGAAGATACCACAAACTCGCGCGTACCAGTAGGGATGGCTCCTGCGCTCTGAAACGTCGTCTTCTCCCGGATTTAGCACCATAACATCTGGCCGGGTTCGAGGGCTGATGCAGTCTTGGTCCCTGCGCATGTCATATGTAGTGTAGTTTACTCTGAGAATCTTATGCCGGTACATGCGCCCTCTGGAAATGGTGATATGCGAGCGTTCTTCGTTCGTGAAGTTGTGCTCCTCGCCGTTGAACCCTTGGCCTAAGATTCGTGCGAGTAGATGGTCCTTAAGTTCAGGAATAAAGTTCTGTGAAACAGTATGTAAATACAGTCTGCATGATAGTAGAAAATACATTCGTACCTTCAGCGCTGGGTCGTCAGGATGACTAAGGACCAGCTTGACAATATCCTCACGGTCGCGAGACCCCTGTGACATATGATGGTGGGCCTCCATCGGTGTATTTGGCAGCGCCTCGGGGTCTATCGTCTTGTCGTCCTTTCGAAAGCGACCTCGCTTATGCGTCTGCAAAGTATCGACATCTGTGGGGACCTCTGGCTCTCGTGCTTTGATAGCTCCTAACTCTTGCTCGCGTCCCTGTTTCTTGGCAATCTGTCCTTCATGTCCATTCTTGTTCGTCAACGAGTATATCTTCTTAACGTGCTTGTGCTCGCTTTCACCCTATGGTTGCTTCATCAGCATTCTAGATACTTCAGTAGAGTCGGTTGCACTCACAGCTTGCGTAGAATAGACGTCTGTTGGACCTACTTCACGAACGTCTTGAGGAACGTATCCCAATCCATGCATTTTGAAGGTCTTGTCGTTGAATGCCTTGTGGTTCTTCCCCAGCACAGGCGCAGCGACCGTTCCGTTTACTGCAGCTTTTGCAGCTGTTCGACGCCCTCGAGCTGCCACTTCCCCGGGTAATTCTCGCGTGTCCACCGATGCGCATGCTCGCTTGAATGCCCGTAAAGCAGCTCCCATGGAAGAAGTTGCGGCCTCTAGGATCTGAATCGTGGTCTCTCTGTGCAAGCGCAGTTTAGCTAATGCATGCCACACAGCCATATTCCAGACGAGGTCGTTGATAGTGTCGCCGAGAGTGCCAGGGATGAGTCCTTCTAAGCATGGGAGGATGCACTGTGGCGAGAGGTAAGCGAGACATAGCATAGGGTTAAGTTTTGCACTGCATACCTGGAGGATATCTTCGTAGTCCCGGGCTGCGAGCTTCTTTAACCCCGATACATTGTTGCCGAAGCGTCTTATGGTCTCCTTTCCGAATGTGGGAACATGTCGAAACCTAAGAAACAAGATGTCGCGTGGTTTAGGATATGTTCAGCGAGTAGCGCCCAAACGTACCTCTCATTGAATTTGTGAATCTCGTCGTCCCTGAGGGTGTATAAGATGCGCAAGATGTGTATCAAGACCATCTTCCACACCCCCAGTTCGAACTCATGCATCAAATCCGTCTTGAACAACTGGTAGAAGTTCAAACCGAAATGAGACAGGAGGATCGAGAACGCGCTCTGATTATGATAGGTCAGCTGCGGACACTTGACAATGGATCATTAACACTTACCTGAACAGGTTGAAGGGACCGTTCCTTCAACAAGCTTTCTACGCGCTGGCTATTCACCGAATACCCTTGCAGGTAGATCAGTATCCTCGCAATCTCGATATCCGCTTGAATTGTTGCGTTATCCAGCCGGATATTGTCCCTTCGACGCTTGTCAAGGACCGTGCCCAAGCCAGGAATATCTTCCTTCTTGATGTAGCACCTCGGGCATGGGCACTTCGCCAGAAATCGTATGCAGGCAAGCAATACTCTATGAATTGTTGTGAGTGCAACGTCCTCGCGATGAGAATATAAACGTACCGCTCCGGATAATCTGTGGAGTATGCGAAGAATCGAGGAAAGAGGCGTCGCAGAATACCGTCCCCGCAATGAACCAAGAGCCCATGCTCGTACGCATGCATAAACTCCGGGTCCAATAGCAGGGTCCATACGGCCTGCATGAGCTCCGATTTGCACAACCGTAAGACCTGCTTCGAAGCAGGGGCCCCGTATATGGCTTTGTACGCGTCTTGAATCGTATCTGGTAGCTAAAAAGTAAAATACCTTGGTCAGTCTACATTTGACAGCTTGGTACACAGCGACTTACAGAAGGGATGTACGCAATATGGTGTGCCGCGAATGTATTCGATTTATTGACGATATACTTTGAGAGTCCGGCGGGGGTGTTGTAATATGGCCACAGGGAAGCAGTGCCGAAATTTGCGAGGTGAGTGTTGTCAGAGTAATTGATCATTCCAAAAGGTACATACTCGACCTCGGGGCCATCGCCAGGATCCCGAGGGAGCTTGTTGATCCTGTCTTGCTCTTCATTCATCGCGTCCGCGTTGTACATCTCTGTAGTGATCCTCTCGGTCTTGCCGGTCTCGACGTCGACATGCATAAGATGATGAGCGTTGAAGACGAGGTTTCGGGCAGCGGGGCCCTCGCAAACGCCTCGCATCCAAGGAATCAGGCGGCGATTCCACACGCCTCCAATCTTCAAGACAGGCACGTCCTCCATGGTCGCGTACTTGACACGCTCCTTGGGAAGTCGAATCTCGACGGTGGAGTTTCTCCAACCCGAAGCGGCCAGAGCCTCTGTAGATAGGAGTGCTTTGTCCAAGCGCTGCTCCTCCCGAGACACGGTGAAGTTACGAAGATCTTCAGGAACGAAGTCAGGCGCAAGAATAACCTCGTTTACGAGGCGGTCCACCTCGCGATGCGACTTGAGGTTTGATCCAGAACAGGCCCAGTGTACGATACGAAAGACTGAAGAGTTGAGGAATGGGAAAAACCAATCCTTGACGCTAGCGACGCTGCATGCTACTGAAAGGCCGAAGGATCTTGCAGGATTGGTGTACTCGGGGTCCTCTGCATGTGGAGAAGCGATGTTGGCACAGTCTACGAGCGTGTCTGGAGACTCCTCGTCATCTGGGTCTCTCATAGGCTTGATTTTGTATTGCTTGAAGATGCCAAACTCGTCTGGCGGGGTCTCGTATACATAGACGGGGATATCGAGAGGGAGTGGCGGTAATGGCTTGTCAACGATGGGAATAGGTGGCAGCTCTTTCTCAGGAGCAGTAGATAGAGTAGGTGTGGGAGGAATGGGAGGAGGAGGGGCCATGAGTATGGCCTGCCGGTACTCTACTTGACGCGGCAAGGCGCTGGGGACCATGTCCTGAAACGCTTTCGGGAGACGGCGCACACGTCCGGAGCGCGTCGGGGGCAAGTAGACCTGTGGAGGAGGTGAAGGAGGTGCCGGTTCCATGAAGGATGCTCCGTCTTCAAGTGGACCTGGGCTCTGAGGTTCGCTGACCTCTGGATGATACAACTCTTCATTCTACGGGATATATGCGCAAGATAGTCAGTATTTATGCTAAAATTCAGTACGCAATCGACTCAAGAGCACGTTTGAACACAATTATGCATGCAAACATACTCTCGTGATGAAAGCAAACGAATGTGAGACATATGAAAACTCACCGAGGTGTGGATTGCACCGCGCAGCCACTCGCGTTGCTCAGCAAGACCAGGATGGTCAGTGCGAGCAATCTTCGCAGAGGGTGCATGTGCACGTTGCCCACTGTTATTTATGGGATCCGTCGACACCTTGGCTGTGTCGTCCCTTCGGCATATCTGGTCAATGGCGGTATTGCGAGCACTGCATGTCTTGCTATGAATGGTACGACCGACCGGTTTCTCGAAAGTCCTCAGGCAGTATAAGCAAGTATATGGCATATTAGACAGAGATAGAAGAAACAAGCAGGAGCTGTGAGGTGTCGACTAGAGATCAAAGTGCAAGGCAGAAGTGAGCGAGCAGAAAGCAGAAGGTATAAGCGCCCGCCCCGACGTGCACTTCACGTCAAAGTATAAAGAACGCGTACTCCCTCGTTTTTCCCCCATCCTCTCTTTCCTTCCCCCACCAATAGTCATGCCTAAACTTTCCTCTACCAATAAATTTAAGCCTGCTACCAATGCTCGCGCTCCTCAGGCAGCTGTCGCTCGCACTCGTCCCGCCGCGCGCCCCGTGCGTGATGCGCCACGTCTAAACAAGGAAGGTCGGCGGTCTGTTCGGGAGCGCTCTCTCACGCCCGAGATCGACGAAGACTTTGATCAAGACGCTGCAACGCCACCTGCTTCTGACAACAGCATCGAGGATGCAGCCGAAGATGCCAAGCTCAACCGTCAAGCTGAGATTGCTGCGTCTCTCGCTGGCAACGATGCGACACAAGCGTACGTATTTTACTTGTAATGGGATTATTTTTTGACATTGTCCTAGGCAATGTCCGCACCTGAAGCTGATCAATCAGGAGGCCAGGTGCTACGCACGGACGATGGAACTCTTCACCGAGATCCAGGACGTCTTCATGACTGGGCTAAGCGTCATGAGGAATGACCCTGAGTTGGTCGGTGTAATGTGAGTAATCCGCATATATGCATGCAGTTTCTAACAATTGAGCGCAGGAACAAACGTGATCGCGAAGACGCCATAAAGAACTTCAAGGACATGATGAAACACTTCCCCACGGTCAATCAAGACGTACCCTTCTATGCACTCAAAGCCAATGTTGCAAAGGAACTCACGAGATTTGTAAGTCAATTTCCTCTTTGATTTTGATACGATGATATCATCCAACCAGATCATGTTCCACGTATCTGGCGCGCGCAATGACGATAACGGAACTCTCAAGGTGATGGTGATCACATTGCTACCACCGTGGGAGGGGATCCCGTCCCTCACTATGAACGTGCATAAGCACAAGCGTGGATTCAACCACTTCCAAACGGCGCATATGCTTTGTCCTGGAGCGTTGGTAGGGGAGTTACATAAAGATCCTCAAAGGTACGTGTTTGCGCTATGAGTCTGACTTTGCTCATCTCTTGATGCCCGACAGCGTGTGCTCTCGCGTGAGGGATGGGTTGATCGCCATCAGAGCCAGGGGATTACCCATGTGCCTCTTCGACCTCAACATGTTTGACCCTAAGGACCCGGAGGCAGGGCTCTTAAGAAGCCAGTTTCTTCTTGCGGTACGTATATTTCTCGTTCTTGCGGTGTTTCTGGTTGACTCAATGTGGCTCGAAGTGCTTCCGTGGTGTCTTCACGGGCCCTCGTACCGCCAACAGAGAGCAGCCTGGGCCTGCCGGCGGAGGACGTGCATCGCTGGTCAAGCTGCATGGCATCAAGAAGGTGACGCCAGGAATGATTGCGTACATTGCGACCCTGGTAATGTATACTGTACGCTTCTATTGAACTGATCAGAACTCATGTGCCTCTGTTGTCAGGCACGTTTCGCGCTTTCCTCACAAGATTCGTGGAGTACCGAGGATGGCTGTTTCTCGCTGCCCGAATACTATGGTATCATCAAGGATTTGCTTGCCGACTCCCATGACCCTTGGGTTCAGCAATTGCTCGAGTGGTGGAACCAGTAAGTGATAATGATTATGTTATTACTAGCGTATGATACTGATAACATGCTAGTTGGGTCTTTGGGACTCCCTTCAAGTCACGCCAGGCTCTTGAAGCGTCTGCGGGTGGACAAGAGCCGGAGACTGACAGCCTTACGATCCTGAAAGAGCATCGGGCCGCGCGATTGGCCAAATCAGCCGCAGCTGCTATCGACAATAGTGGGACAACCGCCCAATCTGGAGCCCAGCCCGAGGATGAAGATGCTTCATGGAAGGAGCGGCAGGATTCACCACTAGTCAACTCAGCCACACCTGCTCTCGACGATACTGGGACGACCGCTCAATCTGGAGCCCAGCCTGAGGATGAAGATGCTCTGGAAACAAGTCCTAGGCGCATTCACAAGAGGAAACAGAAGGCTGTGGTCGAGTCTGAGGACGAGGACGAGGACGACACCCGCGCGCCACCCCCTGTTCGCCGCAAGATCTCGACGGCTCCTTTGCCTGCCCGCAAGAATGCATCTTCATCTGCTGGCGACAAGACTTTGCGCTCTGAGGACGACGCTGGTACGCCTCCCCGCAACACGAAAGGCAAGAAGAAGGTGCTTTCTCGTCACGCAGGTACGCCGTCCCGTGCTCGGGTTGCCAGAATCAAGATTCCCTCCGCTGCAGAACTCGCACGTACGCCCCTGCCTGAGGATGCCACCCCGGATGAGCGGCGCGAGAGATACCTTGATACCTACTACTCCGACTGTGGCGGCGACGAAGCTCATGGGTCCCCGTCAGACCCTGTGACGGACGCAGAGAGTGAGGATATGGGCCTGTAAGCTTCTGTTGTGATTGATACCGTCTGTATGTGTATTGTGCTGCGCAATTGTACTGTCTATCGTCAATTCTAGCTATGATTTCTTGCTGCATCTTTGAGCCGGTCTGAGAATGACAGTGATGATCATTAGATTCAATTACGCACGCTTCCCAGGTCTTGTAAGTGTTACCTGACTTGTATGACGTATCGCTCTGCTCACGCTTGTATTCAATGCTGATGTCATGTACGCCCCAGCCAATGGGAAGGCAAGGTCGCGCCAATCACAAGCCAAGCGCAAGCCAAGGCTCGGCATTCTGCTGAGCCCTCAGCATACTGGCGGTCCTTACAAATTTGGATGGTCTGCTGCAAGGTAGTGGAAGGGATGCACAGTCCGGTGAGATATTCTATCAACATCTGGTATTTCTATATACATGGAAGACTATAGAAAGATATGTACATTTTGCAGATGATAACGAAGCGTCGGGCGGGCGGGATTGATGAGTTGATGAACTGATGAAAACCTGCAAGTTCAGCCGATGCGCGCTTGTCAATCTAAGTGGCGTCGTCTTTGTCTTTGTCCTTTGACTTCGAGTCTTTGACCTTGACCTTGGCCTCGATCTTGGCCTTGAACGACCACAAGTTCCCTTTGGTAATGCTTCAATGTCCATTGACCCTCTAAGTACTACTTGGGGCGCGAAGACAAAGGCAAAGACGGCCACTTTCACTTTGGTCGTTGTACTGATTCCCGAAGATAGATTTGACTCGGGATTCTCAATATTCCTAGTTCCGGTGCGCCTCGTCTCTCCCTGGCCCTAGAGTCTTGCACGCTTCTGAAGTGCTACATTCGGGCACCGCGGCTCAGGCGGTCGCCCGTCAGGCTCAAGATTGGGAAGGATACCACTGTGTGGAGACCGTGTTCGTCGCGCCCAGGAAAATACTGCCCACATCCTCGCTGGGACGTGGGCGGTGTTTTGCTGGGCATGGAGGCCAATGAGGCTCTTTAGAAGATACGTGGTCTCTGTGATGCGTATGTACTTCCTGCGCTGGAGGTATGGAGATGGAGGCAGATGCACTTGCATGCCACTCACATACACGCCGATCTCATGCACGCCTATGTGGATAAGATACCGATAGTCTCTTCATAAGAGCGACGGAGAGGGATAACGATGGCCACCAGAGCGTCAGTGTAGCTTGGCAGATGCCATGTATTCCTCCATGGCCGCGCTAAACAGGTGGGCTTTGTTCCAAACAAAACATACAGCCACTCATCACCGACAGCAACAATGGCCATCCATGGCCAACGAAACGCGCTAGCCGACGCAATGTTCACGTGAGCGCGTTCTTTATAAAAGGTGCATATCGACGGTCACTCATTTGTTCACAACTGCTTTCACTACCATCACCGTACTTTACCTCCCGGCACATAACTCATCGTCAACACACCTACGGCCGCACGTTATAATGGCGAACGGAGTCGATGAGGCGACCTTTTATTTGTTTCTAGAGTCGCGATCTAGGATTAAGCAATTTTACCCTAAGTGGTCGTATTCTCCGCAAGATCATATCACCATGAGGGTCTCTGCAACCTCTGATCTGCCCATGGACATGATCTGGAGCGTCATCGTCAACTCTATTTGGACCGACTGGTGAGCCATGACACGCGAATGTGCACATTCCATCGCTGACTACTTTCCGTAAACGCGACCCAGGAATCCAGTTATGTACGTGTTTCCCTTCGCCTTCGTCTGACGTTCCTTCCGCTGACGATGGTATCTAGACGCTCTCACCTACTTATGCAAAATGTTACTTCGGCCATGCCACTGGATGTAAGGATGAAACAGCCCCAAGTGCCCCCGGATTGCCCGTTCCCCGAGATCCGCCTTCGGGACTTCACAAAACCTACGGACCCTAGCTGGGGCACAGAGCGCCATCTCAGGGTGCGCTACCACACACCCTACCCGAAGAGGTTCGAGGTACAGACACACCATATCCTGCAATTCATCGACCAACCCGGGAACGAACACCACGGACGCGTGTACTACCAGCTCATGGAGGTCTTCAAGGGGCCGCTCGCCGAACCCATGTTGCGCGAGCTGGTGACAATGCCCGAAGTGCGGGGTGAAGCGATATGGAAGCAGACCTTGGAATACGCGGTGGCGAATATGCACTCGGCCGTCTTCGCGCGCTGTGAGCGTATGCTGCATCAGGATGACATCGAACCACAGCTGAGGAAGCTGGCTAATTACTACAAAGAGTACCATGCGAAACTCGAGCAAAAGCTGAGAGAGCTAGACGATGAGCGCCTTTTCGAGGAGATGGCCGCTATTTACCTCAACCTAGATGATAGCGATTCGGATGGTGCAAGCTTGCGCGGCAGCGAAGACGACACAGTATGCGAAGCTTGAGTCCCCGGTTCGCGAAACACTCTTGAAGTATGGGTTAGTACCCTATATATGCCATCTATACAATGTCACGGTATATGTACGAGAATCTGAGACATCCTTTCTGATAAATCAGATCCCGTGAGGGACACCGGTCGGATGGCTACCACGCGGAGTCGTTTCGCTGTTCAAAAGCTTTACAATAGGTATCAAGAACCGATTTCCCTCACGCTATCTACTCTACAGAGTCTGGTCGACTGTTCTTGCAGAGTTTAAGATGATCAACACTTGCTGGATATTATCATTGAATGTGTACAATTTTTTTTGCTTTTGCGTTCGACCTCCAGTCAAAGGTAGAGAAATCATGCAGTATGACGATCGCACTGCAGGTGAATCGAGTTGCCGCCTCAGCACCCTCATCGGAAGATCCAGTCGTTGAGACAGTTACCGTGTCGCGTTCCGTGTGAGGTTACGTTCGGTACATTCTTACGTGGTGAGGCGTGTAAAATTACATGCAAAGCATCGGTCTGGGTCAAGATGACAATATGCACATCACGATATATATACGAGACCAGGAAACCCTTGCCAGAAGGGAGAAACACTATATAAGATGTAACTAATATGAAATTCTACGCCATGCATACACAGCTCGAAGGTAGGGAACTGGTGGAAGAAGGCGTGCAACAGAGTCTATGACCTGTCAATGCGAACGGCCCGGATGGAATCGCCCGGTCAAGGCGACCGACCGTATGAGTCAAAAATTTAAGGAGCCTGCGGCCTTGGACAGACACGGTCCGGTCCAATGCTTTGTGAAATTCAGAAGAATTTCAGAGCTGTAAGATACATCATTTCGGTCAATTTGAATTCACACAATGTCAAGATGAATACTTGCAGATTCTACTACTCCGTAGTAGCCGAGAATGGGTTGCCAGCTGCCCTCCGATACATTCCTCATACCCAGCAGTAGAACGCACTCGAATGCAACGAGAACATCGGTTTCCAGGTGCCATATACTGTCATGATCGTGAAAGCACGAGCGGACTGTGTTGGCGATATGAGAGGCAACTGTCTTGCGCGTAAGTGGCATCGGCGGAGAGGTGGCGCGAGTAGCGGGACGGTGTGTGTCAGAGTGATAGGACTTATTCTTGCCTCTGACCTGAAGATATTCCAGCTCAGTGTGTGTACACTTCCGTGTAATATGTGCTTACTCTAAGCCTATGCGAGATTTTTGTCCTGGAACCAAACCACATAGGATCCTCGCTGTTGTCCAGATCGTCTAAAACGGCAAGGGGGAGCGGTGCAAGTCCACCATTAACGGTGAAATTGATTGACGGAAGTATCTCCACGTTGCTTCTTCCTTTGGCCTTGTAGTCGTCCTGTAATATCTCAACAATCATCTGAGGAGATGAATCGCAATGTTAGCCCGGCGACGCATGAAGAACTTTTCATACTGACTGCATGAGGATACTCCAAGAGCTCGTGTGGAAAGATTGGAAGAACCTTTCGTGAAGGGGCGCGGGCCTGTCGAGGAGCGTAGATATCAAGTGAGGTGGCCATCCTTCAAGCGAGTCGAACATGTTGCCTCCAGGGCCATTTGCAGGAGCAATATATAGATAGCTTCTAGTATGTTTCTGCATTTCTGTAAATGCGCAGTCGTGTGCAGAGCGGCGAGCAAGGGGTCATGAGGCTTTGAAGAGTTTGTAATACTTCCTATCATGAAATCAAGAAGTGAAGCGATATCCAGAAGACACATTCCCTACCATGCTGCCCACAGTTCGCCGATCGGAGACTGGAAACTTATTGGTGTCGAATGAAAATATTCAGAGTTTTCTGGATCAAGAAAGCGTCAGTATCCTGTTAAGTCCAAGCAGAAAAGTAATGAATGTACGCACCTGTAACACGCACCTGTACCAGTCAATCAGTTTTCCATCCGACATCCACGGTGGCTCGAGAGAGTTTGCCACATCGCTTACACAAGCCATATAAGGAAAGTTCTCATCGTCAGAGCGCCCAGCTTCGGCGATTGCTATCATTATGACAGTGTCTTACAGAAATCTTTCGCCGTTTGAGCTCAAAGATATGTGATTTCTACGCCACAGATTCCGCATCGGTAGCCAAGTAGACTTGGTCCCAACCACTGTGAGCTGCGATCGCCGACCGGCACTTAGCTTATCACCGCTACGGTATACTGGGGATTGAAATCGGTGTACTTACCTGACAGAAATACAGAACTTGATGGACATTAGAAGCGTGAGTCTCGAATATCTGTAGAGGTTTGATCAATAATTGAATGAGAATGAAAATATGTAGAGTTTCGAATTCAGACCGCTGGGTGGAGGCTTCTCGGGCTGCATGTAATTTCGGCTGTGACATTGAGGTCAGATAAGATATGCACGTGGCAGGCCAGGACCTCTTTCTCAACGGCCATACGAGTATGGATATAAGACCTCACCTTGCACTGCCGATCTTCCCTACTTCCCAACACCTGCACAACAACTTCGCACCAGAGGACAAAAAATGAACGCACCAGTTTCTGAACCCAGCGAAGGTAGCCTAAGGCTACAGTGGTACTACGGCACCGCAAAGGTATCTGTCGAGTACAAGGTCGTTACAAACCTCACGCCATCGGCACTGAAAGCTGTCGTGCTGAATTCCATATATAATGACTGGTGAGTCGCGCTCTGAGCTGAAGTTTCGATATGGACACTCACATGTTAGACATCAGGGACCCCATCGCGTGAGTTGCTTCAAACTACAGAGACACACTGACACCTGACATACTGTAGCCGGGCGAAGGCCATTGTCAGAAAGAAAGCATCGGAGCTCCCTGTGCCAGGGAACCACCCATTTCGCATTGGCTATCACGGCCTAAACCCCAGTATGATGGTCCCAGTTCTGAAGATGTGGAACCCCACGAAGACAAGTACACAGTACGAAGTGGATTATCGGGGCCACCCTATGGAGAAACAATTCACTGCGAAGACTATTCACACCGTGACCTTGGGACCACGACCAGATATGGCAACCTACGAGATGAAAGAAATCTTCACAGGATGTTCGGTCCAGACTATCCTCTTCGACCGCGTCAAGAACATCGGCGACGTGATACCGGAGAGCTGGCTGGACGAGGACTGGAAGGAGGAGCTTCACAATCATATTCTGGCGATGGGAAAGGCAATCGTGACGCGCGCTGCGTTATACAGCGCGTGAATCCGGACGTCTCTGGCTCCTAGAAGCGAAAGGATACCCCGGAAATCAATCTCGGGAATTTGTAGCAAGTCTGTCATTCGACGACCGGATGACCTACTTACCTTTTACGAACGAGCGACTACGCTATTGTGCTGACTTATATTCTTACGATTCTAGATATTATAATTAATCTTTTACATATCGGACTCGATCTTAGTGACGTACTGTATGCACCATGTAACAGAGCAATATAATCGAGATAGCTAAGTGATGTAATTGAAACTGGGCCTGGCGTGCTGTGCCAAATCAACCTTGTGGTTTCTACACATCACCTTGCTAGCTGATGCGTAGACGAGGCAAGTGAGCAGAGCCCAAGGTCGATGTAGTCGTATCATTCGAGCGACGGGTGGAAGCCTTGCTTCCAACGGATAATAATAATCAGCGGATCTTGACCTCTACTCGAAGAATTGAGCTCACCGACTCGGAAGACTATAGCTACAGTCGACAGCTTTCGGTGACATGCGAGCGACAATCGATCATTACTCAATAGCCTTTTGTAGCAGTGGCCACGGTAACCTGTACACAGATAAAGGCTGGTCACGGCCATTGTACTCATCTTGCACTCTTGGTATCTTACCATCGCTCCCGCTCCTCGCATTTTCTTCACATAGACATACCCACATTTCAAGGATGAACGCACTATTGCCCATCAACAGGAGACTGGCGGTACGCAAGAACAACAATGAGAACGTTTCGATCGAATACGAGATCGTCACTTGCCTTTCGGAAAAGGCATTGAAAGTCGCTGTGCTCAATTCCATATACAACGAATGGTGAGCCGCACTCTAGGGTGAAGTGTTGAGTTGTACACTCACGCATCTGACACTAGGGACCCTGTCATGTGAGCCACCCCTTCCCACAAGGAGATACTGACGTCTGATGAGGTATAGCCGGTCGAGAGCCACTGTCCATAAACAATACATGCTCCCCAAAGTTGACAGCACAGACATATCTCGCGTCGTCGTCCACTGCCCGACTCGAGATATGCCGGCGCCGGTGATAACTGAAACTCACTGCTCGCCAGCATGCACGTTGTACCAAGTGGATTATTGGGTGGCATACGAAGAGCGGGAATTCATCGCGAAGACGAATCATACCATCACCCGAGGGCCAGGATACGAGTCTAGCTATAAGCTGGAAGAGACCTTCACAGGAAGCTCAGCCAAGCGCATCCTCGCCGACACTGTCAAGACGACGGGTGTGGTAGTACGAAACGAGGATTGGATGGAGGAGCTCCGGACGGATATTCTGGCGATGGGTGATGCGATTGTGACACGCGCTGCATCATACGCCAGCAGCGCAATGCGAGCGAATTGATAAAACAGGACCCAGTTCTACTGCCAATCCCTGGCTCGACGTAGTCCTCCACGATTGCACGATCACGTCTGTTTATCGTAATTTTATGTGCTCATATGGATAACACCGTCAATTTTCCACACCTTGTATTTAGCGATGGCGCACCGTATACGCTATGCCATAGAAACGACGTAGCCGATGTGGCCACCGGACAGTTGCCTATCACCGATGGTTGGACCCTGCGTGCAAATGTGGCCACACAAAAGATATATAAGAACAGCGACACCCATAACATAGTGCTCACCTATCTCTACTACTCTGCTTCGACACACGCACTATACTCTCTGAACTTCACCGGTTCAAGGTAGACCTTGTTGGACAAAGAATGATGACGAGCCAGAGCAGTCCAACACTCACCCCTGGACGAATCGAACTAACCTGTTTCGAGAAATCCAGCATCTTCGTGCGCTATCAGGCCACCTTGCAACTGCCCATAGACGTAGTGTGGGACGCCATGCCGCGGTTCCTTGTCTCCGACTGGTAAGTAACCTCAGAATTGGTTCAGCCTTCTAAGCTATCGGCCTGATTTCGCGTTGTAGGAGCCCCTTCAGGTGAGTACTTCCGTTGCAAAACCATATTGGATTGGGTCATGACGATTGGCCCGCAGGCGCACCGATCTCCTGGTGAACAAGACGACGAACACACCAACTATCACATGGCTCGATGTATTGACGTGCACATCAGAAGAGCATGATGAATGGGCTACGAAACGCAAGTGCAAAATCACGTACAATATTCCCAAAAACCTCAACTATGTCGCGGAGACGACCCACATAGTGCGGGTCAAAGACAAGAGTACAATTGTGTACATATTGGAAGAGAGCTTCACAGGGAGCAAAGCGAGGGAGAGGTTGGAGGCGGAGGCGAAGGAGCTGCGCGAAGAGCCCTTGGATTGGAAAGGAGAACTGGAGAGAGCGGTCTTGAGGATGGGCGACACAATTATGACGCGCGTCATAGGTACGCACAAGACAAAGGATAACAGGGAAAAGCCTCTACCGTCGCCTCCCAGAACGGGAGCTCGATAATACATGTTTCTTCATTCTTGTCGCCGCGCCGCCAGTAGGTCTCAGCATATCTCCAGATCTAGCAGTCCGCTTGGCTTTGAAATGAATGCTTGTCATTCTCTTGATCCCAGCAGAGACACACCGGTGGCCCTTATAGCCGAAGTGGCCACCAGTTGTGGCCAAAATTTACAAGTCATGTCCCGACGCCACGAAGTGGCCACATGAAAGACTATAAAAAGAGCAACACCAACTGGTTATAACACTCACAATCTCCTCTTTTCTGCTTCGCTGAGCCAAGACCAATTCTGTAAAGCAAAGGATGACCACAGACCAAAGCATTCTCGGGCAACTGGTGCATGAAACCTATGAGGGTGAGATAAAATTACGGTACGAAGCCGTCTCGACACTACCCATAGACACAGTGTGGAATACCGTGATGCAATCTCTTTCTTCTGATTGGTGAGTAGCTGCGCCAATCCTCGACCGGTTCTATTAAGTGACCTGACCTTGCTTTGCAGGAATCCTCACCGGTAGATGATCATATCCTCTATAGAACAAGAACGTGGGATACTGATATGCTGTCCCCACAGGCGAGCCTGGATATTAGAGACTAAGATACAACATCTTGTTCCAAGGAAATTTAGCGCACCGTCTGCCTACTGGCGCATGGACGCCAAAGGCCCCGAAAGCCCTGCCAACGTCGTGTGGACACAGGAAGACGACCCAAATTGGACCACGTACCGCACATGTAGCCTGACCTACTGCACAGCGCGGTGGCTCCTCGCAGAGACGGCGCACACGGTGCTGATCGAGGAGGCGCAGACCGTGTACAGATTAGAGGAAAGTTTTTCAGGGCCCGGTGCTGTGGGCGAGTTGGCAGCGTTATCCTCGACCGGCGAGTGGGAATATATGTTGCATTACGCGACCCTAAGGTCGGGAGACGCGATTATGATGCGTTGCAGAAATGTGCAAGAGACCTGGAATAGAGATAGCTAGCGAGACTTCCTGGGTTGGGCCATGGCGATGAGCACAGAAATCGACGTACGCGTTCACTATTGCATATCGAGTTGAGGACCTGACTTAATTGCGTGCCCTCAAGATGTGTCTTTCGCCCCGCATTGTCGGGCAACGCACCCTTTGCCTTCACGCCACAGTCGTCGCCTTGCAGCCTCGAGTGAACGCAATAAGCAAACTAACGCATCGCACACGCATCCGGGCCTTTCGCGCCCTCGTACCACTAGAGATTGCAGACACGGTGCGGAGCTTCGAGGGTATATCGAGTGTTCAATTGGAGGAAGAAGAGAGAGAACTACTAGCGCTAATCGAAGTCGATCTTTATGCGTCGCGTTGCATCCGAGTCTGGTTATGGAGTCGCTCTCACTGAGTGTGAAGTGGTATGACATTTAGTGTGTTCATTAATGTTATCGTGGTCATTTTGTCGTGACTATAAACGAAGAGAAGTAACGATACAATGGTAAGATACAGAGTGATTGAGTCTGAGATGCGTATATAACAACGTTCGGTATGATACTAGGATACAGTGATTAAGTTATTATCGTGAAATGGTAGTAAAGATGAATCCTCTGAGTCAAAACAGATCGTCCGTCTCGTCCCACTCCTGGTTGATTAACGGGCGCAGCGACGCCAGCTTCTCCTCCGAAATCGCGTTCGACTTTGCCTCTGAGTCGCGCATCGGAACGTCCTCCGGCTCCTCGTGTACAGGGGTTTGCGGCTCGGACGCGCCAGATTCACTCTGACTGTCAACAAGCGGAGGCGGTGCCGAAGTCGAGTCCGGTGCTATCGTGGATGAAGGCTCGGCGGGCTCCTCGACGGACGGAGCATCGCTAGTAACGGTGACCTTCTCGGCTGTCTCCACGGCAAGGATCGACTCGGTCTCGCGCTCCTCCTTCGTCTCTTCCTGTTCTTCTTCCATGGGCTCCTCGACGATCGGCGCAGGCGGCTCGGCAGCAACTTCGACGTCTACCGACAGTGTTTCCTGGCTGGCGTCGACGTCCATGGCCGACTCCGCGGGAGTGACGACGACTTCTGGTATCGGGGGTTGGGATGACTCGGCCTCAGGCTCAGCGACAGAGGACACTGGCTCGGTCTCCATCGCAGCAGCGGATTCAGCCTCCTTGGGCTCGTCAACCGCCATGGGCTTCGCCTCCTCTCGCTTCGCCTCCTCCTGTCTCGCCTCCCACGCCTTCCACACCGTAACCTTCACCCGCTCAATCCTCTCCGCCTCCCTCTCCACCTTTCGCGCTAATTCCCGCCGCCTACTCCTTACCTCGCCGTCACCGCCGCTCTGCACCTCATCGAGCTGCGTGAGCATGCGGTTCAGCTCCTCCTCGTAAACGTGCACGGGCGCGTTTGTCGGGGTGTACGCGAGCTTCGGCACGTGCGGGAGCGCCTCCATGTCCATGCGCATGATGTCATCTGCATCAGCGCCGGCGAGGTCGACGGGGACGGTAACGTGGTGCGAGACGTCGCCGAGCTGGTAGTCGAGATGCGCGGGGAGGGTGAACGCGGCCTTGCAGGACTCGAAGGACGCGGCGATGCGCGAGATGGCCTGGAGCGCCTTGCGGCGCTGAGCGTGCGTGCGCCACTGCTCTTGAATCTTCGCGGCGGCGGCGATCTGCTCTGGCGTCGGTTTGGGAACGGGAGGAGCTTGGGGTTGTGGAGGTGTGGGCGACTTGCGGGCGGGGGATGGGGAATGAGCCTGCTTCGGCGATGATGGAGCCCGCGGGGGCGGTGTGTAGATAGGTATACGCTCTACAGGAGAGCGTGATTGGGTACGAGTAGCGTGTGCCGGAGCTGCTGTGGGAGAAATGCGTTGTGCGGGTCGTTCTGACGGCTCGCGGTGCATTGATCGAGTGGGTGGCGACATGGTCCTTGCCCGATGTGTGTGTGACTGTGGCTGTATGAAATTGCATTAGCCCCAACACGATACTCGCAAGCAGGAAGTAGCACATACGTCAGATTGCATGGACCTCGAAGGTCTCAAGCCAAAAAGCTCCTCAAGGGGAGAGAGCGACTGTCTGCGGAGATACTCGTCTTGAAGTCGTCGCCTCATGTCCTCCTGCTCTCTCTCCTCCTTCTCTTGCTGTCTGCGGAGCTCTTCCTCGAGGAGGATCCTGCGACGCCTTTCCTCCTCAAGTAGACGTCTCTTCTGCTCCTCCTCCAACTGCCTGATCCTCTCGCGCTCGCGTGCCCTCTCGAGCTCGAGAGCTTCCTTCCTGCGTTGCTGTTCAAGCTCTCTCCGACGCTGTTCGTCGAGCATGGCACGCTCGGGGAAGAAGCCGTATCCAGGGCGGACACGAGGAGAGTATGCGTAACCGGACATCATATCGTCGTCGTCGTCGGAGAGATATGAATTGTGGGCTCGTTCGTATGCCTCGCGCGCACGGCGTGCACGGGCTGCGCGAGATCGTGCCTCCTCCTGGGCACGGAGGGCATCAGCATAGGCTTGGCGTGCAGCTTGCTCCTCAGATACCGCTCGCAGGTATTGCGAGTCGGCATAAGGCTGTGAGGTAGATGAATAAGATGGTGTGTTGTATGGAAAGCTGTAGGGAAACATGGTTGTTTGTGGGTAAGATGGATATTGGAAAAGTGCAGTATTATAAGCGTACTTTAAGTGTGGCCGGATCGCAGTGCCTCACCTCCAAACGTCTCCCCGCACTGCGGGGAATGACGGGGAGAGTTCTAGAGACGTCCACGGGGGTACTTTGAATGACATGTTGATGATTATCCCTCGCTCGTCATCGTCGTCAACGACGAGCTCGAGCTCGCTCGAGAACGTGCTGCGAACCTTCCAGATAGCATCATGTGACCACGGCAATTTGCGATCTGTGCGCCGCGCGTTCGAACCCGCCAGGCGACTTCTTGTTTCCTCCGAATGTCGCCATTGCGTTCATCCTTCAAACTCTGCATAAATCAGAGCGTTGTCTGTGTGAACACTGTTTGGACAGCTTAGGACATGTCTGTACTACCACCTAAGGCTGAAGATGGTGTCTTCGCCGTCTCTTCATCCGTTGTCATCGACGCTCCTATCCAAACAGTCTGGGATGTTCTCCTAGACTTCCCCTCGTATCCGGAATGGTGTGTACAGGCAGCCCGCCTCTCGTCTTACTGATCTACTCATCATCGGCTCCGACCGTTAGGAACGCATTCGTGTAGGTCATACGTATACGTCACGTACTCCCTGCGCGCAACCGGCTAATTTGTCTGCAGGCGCTCTCAGACCGTCGTAGATCCGTCAGACAAACTCCTCCCGGATCAAGTACCTGTCCAAGGATCCTTCCTGTACTTACAAGTCCACATCCCACCGTCGATGGAAGCCCAGTCTCGTCCATCTAGCACTCGCCTAGTGGTGTCGCACTTGGATCCCGAGAATCACCGCATAGCATGGACAAACCGGATGCCTGCTTGGCTTATGACTACGGAACGGTGGCAATGGCTCATTGCCGTGGACGAAGGGAAAACCATATACGAGACTATTGAAGTGTTTGGCGGTTTCCTTGCGTACTTCGTTAAGTGGTTTGTCGGGAGCGGTCTGAAGTTAGGCTTCCAAGCCATGTCAGATGGCTTAAAGACACGATCTGAACAGCAGTATCAGCGATAGCGCAGACGAAAAGAGTGTTTCAAGTGCGTTCAGTGCGTTATACCAGCCTGTACGCTCACAAATGATTAATTCCAACAATTCACTCTGGAGGTCCTTCAGCGCATCCAAATCAGACCCCAGGCGCGCAGACGTGATAACGACCTTCAGCACCTGGTGTATCAATGTATTTCCCATATTGTTCGATTGTTACGTTTAATTCGCATCCGCCTGTGTCGAGATTAGAGTGTGTATGTCGTAAAGTTTCGTTCGCAGCGCTTCTTGATGTCTCTTCCCATGCATTTGACCGACTTGACCAAATCGTCCTGCCACCGCATTTGCTCCCACTGCGGGCCCGTCGTACCCAGGACGTGACGCAGTCGCTGCTCCATGATCTCTCCTGTATAGATGTCCTCGATAACGAACTTGGTAATATTGCACTTGCCCTGGCTCGCCTCATACACGGCCTGCCGCGTCTTCACCTTGAAGAGCACCTCGGGGAGCGTGGAGCGGTAGACGATCGACGTCTTACGCTGCTTCCCCCATAGCCACTCGCCTACGGGCGTGACGTGCAGCGCGTGCGGCACGCGGAGTCTCTCCCAATAGTGATGTAGTCCTGCAACAGGTGGCCTGCAGACGGGTTTTTGCACGACGTCTTTGATAGCTTTATACCTCCTGCGAGTGTCGTTATGCTACAGGGTGTACTGTACAACTTCGGCGAGAGACTCACTGGATCGGATTCCTGAAACAGACGTAAGAATGAGATTGCATCGATCATTGCCACTGCTTACCACGTGTCATATATCGAATCCAGCATGACGAGCCACACCCGGTCGATGGGAGCATATATCTCGAGATAATATTTGATAGAGAGCATGTGGTGCCGCGGCTGGTATACCACTGTTGTGTATCCCACCTCCGTCAGTTCCGGGCATCGCAGCACCGGGCTCGGCAGAGAGGTGTTGACATGCCACACGGGGGCAGGTTCAGGACGTTGTGCCGGAGGCGGACGACGATTCCGGCGTCGTAGCGGCATCCTAGTCCAGATCTGATTTGAAGAGGGCGCAGCGTATCTTGCGGTCCAGTGAAGGACTGTGTGGGTCCACGCACGAGGGAGTGGAGAAGAGATACTCCTGCATACGCAAGGCCATTTTATCATGGGCGTTTTGTGTTGTGTGGCCACTGACCGGGACTTAGATAGTTGCCTCGTGTCACATTGTGCCACTCCTTGGCCGTGATGAGCGTTTCTGGCCTGCAAAGTGGAAACACATTTGTGTCAATAAGCCCAAAAAGTTTGAGATAAGCGTGAGGCTCAGCAGGTTATTGCTTATACTTGTGCTTCAAAAATAAGAGTAGTCTTGGATAGCGCCATATATGGCCATGCCAAGTTGAGGTTCAGCTGTAGTATAAAACGTTGAAACGCGAAACAAACGATTGGAGCGATAACTCATAGCTGACAACCGAGATGGCAGCAAGTGCAGACTGCGCTATTGCAAGAGAAATTCAAATGACTAGACGTGGGGATAGTTCTTCGCGTCGTACGATATTGTTCCCCATGTATCAAGAGATTGAGGTATCTTATTCTCGTGAAAGTACCTCTGGTAGGGGATGTTCTGCGCAGTGAGTAAGTAGTGGCTTCATATAATGCTCACTGACCAACTCACCGCTGTACCCGTGGCGTAACGGTAGTCACATCGCGAACAGCACGTATGCTACTGTCGCCATCGTTACAACTGTCCAGCTCACCCTCCCCTAGCCGGCTTCCCGCCTTTAGACACACGGCTTGAAGCGCGGCTCCGTTCCTCTTGTTCCTTACGCATCTGCGCAAATACGACTCGAAGCTCCACGACTGTGGCGTAGAACTCCTCGCGATGAGGCTCGGCGTAGGTATGTGTAAGGATGATCGAGTCGAGGTAGGTGACATCTGTGATGAGTGCGAATTGGTCGAGGATACCCTCGATAACATCTTCTGGCAGGAAGATCTCCGGTGGAAGAAACGCGGTTTTGAGTAAGTCTTCCTTGCGATAGATCGTCCATCGTAAGTCCTCCAGACGCTTCTGCCCAACAGCGCGCATAGACTTGGTCAGTCGCTCGCCGCCGTTATTCTTGATTGGGTTTTTAGCGCGCCCTTTGTCTTCCTTTCTCTTACGCGTCTGTGCAAATAGGCCTCGAAGTTTGACAACTGTAGCATAAAACTCCTCCCGATGAGGCTCGGCATAAGGATACGTGAGTATGATTGGGTCGAGGTCGGTGACATCTGTGATGAGAGAAAAGCGGTCGAGGATATCCTCAATGACTTCGTTTGGTAGGAAGACCTCCGGTAGAAAAATCGCAGTCTTGGATAGATCTTCATCAAAATATATCTCCCACCGCAGCTTCTCCAAACGCTTCCTCCCAATTACGCGCATAGACCTCGTCATTCGCTCGTTCTTCTTGACTGAGCTTTTGTTCTTCACACTTTGCACAGAAGGTTGAGAGTCTTCTTGTGCCATCGGAAACGTAGTTGTAGTAGTACTATATGGAGCAATAGCCTTCTACTGAGTTTATGCAAGTCAAAGCATACACTGGGCGACAAAAGAAACCGACCACCTCG
>JAAIFI010000366.1:0-29435 GCA_011032875.1 Phlebia tremellosa | reverse complement strand
GTCTCAGTCGCTCAGAGCATTGTTGATTCCCACTGGGTTTGAGCCGTTACAGCGGCGAGAGCAAGTGGTCCAGGTCATGAAAGAGGGAGTCCGACGAGCGCCCATATATTTGGTGCCAGCGGCTAAACACGTTAGCAAACACAGCCAAACAAACGCGTGCACTCCGGGTGGCGATAATAGTTTTGATGAAAGTCCACCATGGACATTGCAGCTAACGTGGGATTCACCCAACGTCGCGTCCGAACGAAATCATCGGTTGACTTGGCTGGTAGAGTAGCAAGATACCACCCGGGTCTCATTTTCCTTGACCGCCACATAGTACTGTAGTAAGTGCGGAAGTGACAACATTGAAAGTAACGATGCTAAGACGAGGACTATGAACATTTATAGGCATTGTACTATCATTCTAGTAGTCGCGAACATGAGGCTCATCAATAATGTCATGGAAGATCCTCAGACCGCCGGGCTCTCCATGAACGTGGACGAGCGCACGCAGTCTGATGCGTCTGATTGCCCAATCCACCCTCGTTCTCAGTCTTCGTATAAGTACTTGGATACTCAAGTCAATTGTCGATCGTCGTCTCCTTTTTCTGTTTTATATTGCTCGAAGCTCATCGCCAGGGGGCGACGCTCCACGAGGCCATGGCTGGCGGGTCTTCTGGATTTTCCTGGGGATACGCCGTGCATTTGTGGCTCTTGCGGCCCATGGTTGGACGCTGATCTTGCGACGTGCATCCCAGTTATATATGTGCACCCGCTCTTTCTTCTATTCCTGAAGCTCCTTGGACAACCCCGCCGTTTTCATACGGGTATATAGGCAAGAAAAGCCTCGTTTCGTAACGCTTTTACATAAGTCTTCGACTCCGAAGAGGCAAGGTGTCCCTATGCGTGACGTTCCGTTGGGTATCGCGTTTATCGTGTCATTTTGGCTCGAGGTATGTGAGATTGTGTTTTACGCTTGTGCCTTTGCTGACGAATACTACTACAGGCTTTAATCTATGGTGAGCTATGGCTACCATTCCTACGTTAGTATATACGTGAATTGGACTTCCACTTGCAGGATTTTTCTTATGCATGTTGTCTGGTTCACTATACGTGAATTTGACGTTGCGTAAAAACCAAGACGGCCACAGCAGGGTACGCCTTACTAGCGCCTCGACTTAGTGAAAATTCTCATATTTTACTAGATCATGTTTTACGTCAGTATCCTCATGTTCGTCGTCGCCTCGATGCATGTCTGTGAGTACAGTCGCAGTGTATTGGTTCGAAGCTACTAAACGACCGTTATTTGCTACAGCCGTAGACTGCTTCCGCCTGGTTGCGGGATACGTCAACCACACTGGGGGCACGGACGACTGGCTGAACAATGTCCCTTCATGGCACCACGTATTCAAGGACGCTCTCTACATAATGCAGGAAATTATCGGAGACTCTGCTGCGGTCAGTCTTGAATTGTGGTACATGATTTGAGTCTGACTTGGGCCTGCAGATCTACCGAACATACGTTGTGTGGGGTCGCAATTGGAAGGCCATCGTAGGACCGAGTTGTCTCCTCGTAGTCAGCCTAAGTAAGTGGCATGCCCACAGTCTTGGCGACTTACATGAGTCTCATGACAAAAACAGTTTCTGGCTGCACTATATGCGCACTATACACGTCCGAGGCGTCAAGCTCCACCGTATTCGACCCGCGACTCAGCCGCTGGATCAACGTCTTCTTTGTCGTCAGCGCTGTACAATCGGGCATGACCACGAGTCTCATGGCATACAGGATCTGGGAGAGCGACCGCCGCACCTCGTTCTATCGCACCAGCAAGGAGAACACCTTGCTGCCCGTCCTCCGCATCCTCGTGGAATCCGCTGCGATCCAGTTCGTCGCAGAGCTCTTGCTGCTCTCCCTATACGTCTCCGGGTCGAACGCGCAGTTCATCCTGCTGGAGCCTGGCGTCCCACTCGTAGTGCGTACCGTCGTCTATTTCGCACTGCTTATTGGTCGTGAGCTCATTCTCATCGTTATTGTCTGTTCAGGGCATCGCATTCTGCGCGATTACGATCCGCATCGCCTTCCGCCAGTCGAATACCCTGCGCAGCTCCCGAAGCGGGCCTGCGCACGGCAGCGTCGAGGGGCCTTCTACGACCATCGGGTCGATGTGCATGCGGTCCCTCCCCATTAGTATCAACATCACCAAGGACGTCGAGGCGCACGGGGACGGTCAGAGCGATGGGACGGGCGACTCCCCGGATGGCATATACGACAGAAAATCTGCAGCTACCAGCGGGGAGCACGGTGTTGCCTCGTAGTCTGGTTACAGCTCTAGACTTGATTTCGTCACGGCACAAGCAAGCTCAGCTCTTATGGATCGGTTCACGTGTGTAGTCACTCTTTCAGTTGCTTTCTTGGCGTAAAATGTAGTATATGATTGTGAAATAATGAGAACTCATACCATTCTCCCTACCCTGCGTGAACTTCAGCTTTCGTAACTGGGTCGGCTATGCATTCATAGGTATACCCGGACGAGCTTCCAGTTGACGCTCAACTATCCGGTAACTCCTGGAGACTACGACAGCTCGCTATCGATCGTATTCTGCGATCTATAACGGGAAAATCGGAAACTGTATGTCCTCAATTATTCTATGCAATATGTGCCATAACAAATGGACAAGGGAGAAGTGACGAACAGAAGCGCCTAAGCTGAATGTGGACCGTCAATCGCGCACCAGATTTGCGACTGCAGGATATCGTGGGGTAATTGTGCATTGGAAAGGCTCCGGCATGCTGTACATAGCAGGATTCAGCATCAACCCCACTTCAGCCAGGCAAAAAACACGACACTGACCTGATGACTCCCGACGTGAACTTCAGCGGAGGTGTGTACTCGACGCCATTGGCGTCCTTAGGCTTGCCGATGTTGAGCGTTGCCAATATACTCGCGACATAGAGGAAGAGGCTAGCGTCCGCGAGGTGCATACCCGGGCAAATGCGTCGGCCCATGCCGAAGGGCAGCGTCGCGAAGTCGGGCTCGGGGTGCGGGCCTAGGTAGCGCTCCGGGTTGAAGGTGTACGGGTCCTTATGCACGTCTTCGTCGTGTCCGAGTCCCCTGCGTGGGTGGGTTTGGTCAAGGGAGACTCAAATGAAGAGAGTGGATGGGGGGACTTACCAGATATTGAGAATGACAGTGCAACCTAACGGCGGGATCACTATGAACAAAACTATGGTGAAAACAAGAATGGTTCGTACCTTCTGGGATATAGTAGCCTTGCATATACCTGGCTTCACGCGCACGATGAGGTACACCTGGATTCAAAGTCAAACTTGGCAATTTGATGAACCAAGAATTTTGGATTTTACCTAGTGGTACGACAGGTGCCCAACGCAGCAGCTCCATGACAAGTGCATTCACGTACGGCAAGGACTGCCTATCGTCTATGGCCCATATAAAGTCAATAAGAGCACCTCAATTATTGTGAGATGTGGCGTACCATGAGTTGGCAGACGGTCAGAACCCACGACCTGGTCAACCTCTGCCTGTGCTTTGGCCTGTACGGTAGGGTATAGGGTCATGGCGAGGAAGAATGTGGTCAAGGCTGTTGCAGTCTGAATAAAGCGCTACGCGTTATAATAGGTTTGAGACGACTGGACACGAGGCTTACGGTATCAGCCCCGCCTGTGTACAAGCTCGCTGCTGTCCACATGATATTGTACTCCTTCTCCGGTGTGAGTTGGCCTGCGGCTTCGATGCACTGTGTTACGAAAGACGGACTCGCAGTGTTTTGTGCCTGCACGCGAATATAGAAGTTGGTATACGTTATAGGGGAACAGAAGACAATACGAACCATTCTGCTCTTCACCAGCTCGTACGGTATCCGGGCTAATTCGTCGAGTTCGGACCTCCAGACCTGTGCTTTCCGCTTCCATTCGGCACCCGGGAACCAAGAGGGAATGTACCTCACTGCGAAGAGGAGTTGTCAATAAAACACTGATAGCAGACAGCATGGACACCAACGGTAAGGTATGTAGTCTACAGGGTGTGTCCCAGGGGTGCCGGTGGAGGATAGCTTCTCGTGCGCCTCTTCGGCACGCTCAATATAATCGAATCCCTTTGACGACACGTCATCCCCGAACGCTATCGTGACGATGCTCTCGCCGATGACCTTTTGGATGTTTTCGCGGAAGTGCTCCGGCTGAGCCATGAATGCGCGCAGCAGGACGCGTGCCGTGTTTGACTGTAAGTCTCGCATCCCCCGGGTGGCATTGGGACTGAGTTGCGTGTTCAATAGCTTGCGGTATTCGCGGTGCTGGTCGCCGTATCGGTGGAATGCAACGCCTCGATCCCAGCCGACCCTGTTTATGCATGGCATAAGATATATTGGGCGGAACAGAAAGCGCGGGCACTTACATCTGCAGCATAATCTGATTCTGAGGGCGGTCGGCGTAGAGAGCGGAGTGCTTCTCAAGGAACTCTGCCGCGACCTGCCGCGTGCTCAACACCACGACATCCTCTTGAAGAAACTTCAGGTAGTAGATAGGTCCTGGATATGCGCGCAGTCCCCATGTTCAGTTGCGGTAAGTGAACAGGCTGTGAGATGGCGCACCATACTGTTTAGCCCATTCTGTGTATTGCAGCCACTCCCATGAGCTGGGCTTATCCCGAAGGTTTCCAACGATGGGTTTCCGCGGAGGGCCAGGAGGTAGCAGTGCTTGACGCGCTAAGTACTTCTGTCTCCACGCACTGATACTGTAGCCCGCGAGAAAGGCTAGCAGCAACGGGATGATGATTTGGTCCATTTATGCTGTTACCAGACGTCCTACAGTTGTGAACAATTGTACGATTCGCAAAGGAGGTTGAGGTCGTGTAGAAGTGTACGGGCGGCCACCGAGTCAGTATCCTCTTCTTATGACAGAAGAACACGCTGAAACCGAAAGCGCGGCGTTCTCCGGCCCCACCCACTTCGAACCGCAAACCTCGGACAACTCAGACATACCGAAATCGTAGTCAACAAACTGAGACCGTCGACGGGATAGGTGTGACCGGCAGCAGCGGCAGCGCGATGTGGTTCTAGTACAGCCGCGTCTGCGCCAAACAAGAGGTTGTGGGATGGGATGATGATGCATCTGAGGCCAGAGCTTGTCAGGAGCTTGAACGAGCTTCGAGTTCGAAGATGGGAGATGTGTGCATACCCGTCTGACGCCATGCGGCTGCCGTGCATACCTATCTGTACGGGAAGAGAAGAGTAAGCATGTATCATTCTTAGGAGATCCGAAAGCATCAAGATATCAGACCCCCATTGCCGTGGGTCACTTCCCGAAGGGCAATCTCATCATACCAGCATCAGACTGCGCTGCTCGTGCAAAAAGGAATATACAAACAGGTCAACAACGGAGGTGAAGAATCCTCCTTTAATGGTAATGACAGCGCTGCATCATGGGCCATATAGTACGAACGAAGACTGTTCTGGCACACTGAATATCAAAGCATAATTACGGGCCAGTGTTCAGATGCTCTTGCACATTTCAGTCTGACAACTGTAGAGAAGTGGATGCGGCTGAGCCCAAAGTTTCTAGAGGTGTGTAAGATATATTCTCTAGACACCGAGTACATCCGCACCTTTGCATGCCTTCAGAACAAGTCACGCGATGCGACCGCAGAATAAACGCGTCTAATCAAAAGACGACGACGAGATGCAGAATAGCACTATCAAGCATGATACAATAAGCAGCCAACAGACGAGGAGATGAAGGCAGGTTGAGAGTGCGACTTCAAATTGCAGCCCTCCAATTGGCGATCAGAACTTCGGGCGCCTACAATATGTTTTCTTCATGAGTCGCTCCGTACACAAGGCGTTCTTTCGACGTCCACGAAATCCTCTAATATCTGGTTGTACCAGTTACATGCCACCGCGTATACAGTCTATAGCATACATCGTCTCTCGAGCCGCATCTACGCGCAGTCACTTCACGAGACCGTTCCTCGGACTTGAGCACCTTAAACCAAAATCTAAAACCGAACCAATGGGGGACTCGGTGGAAGACGAAGCCCGTCACATCGACAAGAAACCTCGCTTGGATAGTCCAACTCGAAGGTCGCCAGATACGCCGTTCGGACTTCGAAGGTCGCCAGATGCGCCGTTCGGACTTCGAGGGGCGCCGTCAGGGTCGAAGAGCTCGGGGGCAAGTCTGCTGGGAGCTCTCTCGAGTGTAATACATAGCGCCAAGGTCGACAAAAAGAAAACTCGGTACAAAAATAAGAGTGCAGTAGAGCCATACTCGAAAGAAGATATCGTTCGCAGAGAAGTCATATCTCTACTGGGGCAAGAAGCTGTTGACAAAGCGGTAGAGGAGGGAACAGATTGGAAGGCTCCATTCCAACAGCAGGAAGAGGTTGAGCTAGTGGTGTCGTGCCTGTCTGCGCATGGTATGTTTGTACAAACTCTCTGTACCGAGCTGAGGACGAGGTCTTCACGAGACGCGTACCCTTCTAACCGACATTCGCAGGCGATTCGTTGTCGATTGCCCCCGCACCTCATTCCCCATGGGTCGTGATCACACCCTTCGCACTCCCGGGAGAAACCATAAAAGCTAAAATCTACCGGCACTCTTACCTATGCTCGTACGCGGACCTGGTAGAAGTCGTCAAGCCTAACCCGGAGCTTCGCGACGACAGCCGGGTTAAGTGCAAATACTTTGGAACATGCTCCGGTTGTCAGTATCAAGTATGTCTATCCATCGTATGTTCTGTGGAGCATCTGACGTGTTTTGAGCTAGATGCTCACCTACGAGACACAACTGGACTTGAAGCGGGACATCATCGTGAAGGCGTATCATTATTACTCTGGTGCGCTGCCTCAGTTATGCTTCTACGATATTCGGGAACAAGTATTTTGAGCAGACCTACCACCATCATCCGTTCCTGAGGTCCTACCTACGATTGGGTCACCATTACAATATGAGTATCGAACCAAGCTCACCCCACACTTCGAGATGCCGAAGAAAGCAAAACGGGGTCTGGTGGAACCGACTAACGGTGCCAAGCCGGATTGGTTTAGTGTTGGTTTCAATAAAATTGGCACACGGTTCACTATGGACATTGAAGTAAGATCAGTTCTCTTGGTTTATTGCTACTTGGCTCATCATTCGGCTAGGAATGTCCCATCGCGACACCGACCATCAACAAAGCGCTCGGTCCGATTCGTGAGGGCATCTTCAAGTCAGTGCTTATTGCTTAGAGCAATTAATCGTACTGATTGTTTGTTTGCAGAAAACTTCATACCTACAAACGCGGTGTATCGTTGCTCCTCCGTGACTCGTTGGATACCCAGGCGAGCTCGTCATTCGATGGTGCCGCCGCCGTAACAGACGCAGACGAACCCGAAAAGCACATCTGCATAACAGATCACAACGCTACCGTGCGTGAACGCGTTGGGGACACGGTGTTCGAGTACTCGGCAAACTCGTTCTTTCAAAACAACAACTCCGTCCTCGTCCCGCTCACCAGCTATGTGCGGGACTCGATCTTCCCCGCCGACGCGTCCTCGGAAGCACCTCGCGCGACACACCTTGTTGATGCGTATTGCGGCAGTGGCTTGTTCGCACTCACGCTCGCGCCCGCGTTCGATACGGTCAGAGGCATCGAGCTCTCACGGGAATCAATCGCCGCCGCGAAGGACAATGCAAAGCTCAACCACTGTGCGGAGAAGTGCCAGTTCCTTGAAGGCGACGCGGCGGACATCTTCGCCACGGTAGAGGACTTCCCGCGCGAGCACACCGCACTCATCATCGACCCGCCGCGCAAGGGCGCAGACGAGAACTTCATCGACCAGTTGTTGCAGTTTGGGTGCCAGACTGTGGTGTATGTCAGCTGCAACGTCCACACACAGGCGCGAGACATCGGCATGATCTTGCGGAAGAGTGAAGCTGATAAAGACATCCTTGGTTGGAAATACGTTGTGGAGTCTCTCAGAGGGTTTGACTTGTTCCCTCAGACGGCCCACGTGGAGTCTGTCGCGGTTCTTCGACGTGTGCGTGACGCATGACCCGAACTTTGCATTATACTAGATTACATGGGAGTAACATACAAGAGTGTTTGGGGCTTAAGCCCTCTTACTACGGGTTTACATATGCGTATTCACCTCTTTTCCTTCTGCGACGTCTGCAGCTCTTCCGGATAGAGCTGTATAGGCAGATGAATCAGTGAAGTGAAAAATTAGGTGAGTCTAGTCACGCACCTTTCCTGGGTTGAACAGATTGAGAGGGTCGATGGTCTTCTTGAGCATTTTCATGAACTCGACCGTGTTTTCTCCGAGTTCCTCATAGAGGTATTTGCGCTTCCCAATACCGACACCATGTTCTCCGGTACCTGCGATCTAATCAGATACAATACACTACTCAGGATGCGTGAATCTTACAAGTCCCGTCAAGAGCGATGGCTCTGCGAACCAACCGGTCTACAACTTCATGCGCGATCTTGCCTTCGTCCTCAGTGCGGTACAACAGCATAGCATGGAAGTTGCCTATACGCAGGAGGATTGAAATTAAGAGACGCCCTCAACAACAACATGTTGAACGCACCATCGCCTACATGACCAACTATCGGAGCCGTGAGGCCTACCGCCTCGAGATCTTTCTTCGTCTCGGAGACCAGCTCAGGAAGCCGCGAGACGGGGACACTAGTAATAACCGATACACCGTGAGCACACACCCCCACGAACGCACAGGCGACCAAAAACGCCTCACCAAACGTCCGTCCCGATCGCCCTCGCTCCGGGCACGAGCGCGAGGGCCGAGTAGAAGCCGTTCTTGCGGTCGAGCCAGAGCTCCTCCGCCTCCTCCTCCGTCTCGGCGTACTCGAAGCCCGTCGCGCCGTACTTCTCCGACACGGTGCGCACGACGCGCGCGGTCTCCTCCATCGCGGCGGGCGTCGGGCCCTGCAGCTTGAAGTAGATGCTGTCGCGCTCGGGGTACTTGCGCTTCGACTTTCCGTACGCGTTCGTCGCGCGCATGAAGACCGAGTCGCACAGCTCCAGGCATTCTGAGGGAGGTGTTGATTGGTGAGGGGGAAATTGAAAGGGCAAAGATGTGTGCTTACGGAGTCCGACACCGTGGTTCAAGATCTCGACGGCAGCTTGGGTAGCCTTTTGTACGTCCGGGAATTGCGCGATGGCGACGCGCGTGGGGAGAACAGGTGCCAGCCGGACCGTCACTAGTAGCCGGTGGTCAGTATTATAATTGACCGGCTTCCTTCTGTGTAGGCCTCACCTTCGGTGATGATACCCAGAGTGCCCTCGGCACCGATGAACAACTTAGTTGTGTCGAACCCAGCAGCACACTTGCGAGAGCGGCGACGCGTCTTCATGACCTCGCCTGAAGGAAGTACCACCGTCTATCGTATACCTTTCGTCAGATAATGTGAACTGTGATTTGTTCAAACTACTGACCACGTTGAGGAACCACTCTCCTTTGGCCGTGCCGTATCGTACAGCATTAGCTGATTATCTTTCGGTTAGCACGCGAGCGAGTGGTGTTAGATATTTTGCTTACTGCCAGAGCAACCACAACCGATCATGCCGCCGATGGTGGCACGAGGAGCAGGATCGAGCTGTCACCGATTGCTTAGGCATGGGTTGAATGAAGAGATGGGTTTGGAGACTTACGGGGACGAACAACGGAATTCCTGGCAGGTACCTTGTCAGCCGGAGTTTTCATTCGAGACAGTTCGCAGAACGTACCCTTCTTTTTCAGCATCTCGTTGATCTCAACCCAACCGGCCCCAGGCTGGCACACTATATCGCTGTCCTCCTCTGAGTTTCGGCAATTAGATCACTTCCTTCTAGGGGCCGGATCAAACGCTACGGACCATGAATCTCCAGCACACGATTCATCTTGGACATATCGACGCAAATGCCGCCAACCGGTGGCTGTAACGCGCGTCAACAATTCATATAACGGATGAGAAGATCCATAAGCGTTAACTCGCCGAAAGATAGACTTACAGTCTTCAAGTGGTTCTCCAAACTCGTCGCCCCGGAGTACGCGACTACTGGCATCCGGTATTTCCGTGATATGTTCACAATCTTCACAACATCTTCCGTACTCTGTGGATACACGACCACTGTGGGAGGAAATGCTGCACAAGTCCGATCCTGTCAGCACCAGCGTGTGTGGCGATCGTGAACGTGAGGAGCACGTACAGTCGCGTAAGCTGCCAAACGACATGCCGTGCTTTTTGAGCACCTCTGGATCCGTGGTGGCGGCGCCATCCGCGGGGAGTGCTACTCGGATTTCCTTTACCGCGTTCTCAAAGTCTTTTGGAGAGCCGTATTGCTCGTTGAATTTGACAGGACGCGTGTGTGCCGCCGCCACTTGGGGTGGTGCGCTCGTCAGGTGAGCTAGGTAGTAGCCGACGAGCCCGCTGAGCACGGCCCCGGCGACAATAACCGGTGTAGAGGTCGTGGACGATGTCGATGAACTGCCAGTAGATCCAGCATTCCCGCTATTCCATCTGGCGTGGTGTCGCGTCGCGACCGACGTGGTGTTGCCGAGAACGTGACTTGGTTTGATCGCCGAGCCTGAACGGAGGCTTTTCGGTACGCTTGTTCGTGGCAAAGCTCGAGCTACGAACATGGTAGGTGACCGTTCGCGTTGATCTTATGGGCCACTACAGATAGCAATGGATTTATTATCAGTACGACATCGACGCAGTTGACATTAGATATCAACCTCTGAATATTCTCACCTGTGTCACTGCCGATTGTGCCGAAAAATGGGCGCCAAGATCTTGAGACGAGTGGTGAGACCGCGAATAGGGCAGAAAAGAGTTTAAAATGTCCTGTGGCTAGCAGACTGACGTGCAGTTCTTATATACAACAACGGCGGGTCAGAGACGTGTCTCTGGAGTTCGAGAGCAGCTGAAACGTGGACGGGGTCAGCTTCCGTGTGATGCTTGCAGGTCATACTACCGTCATAGGACTCATACCGCGGGGACGCGCCAGGTCCGGACACTGATCCTCGCTACGTGGGCTAGAAAAGAAGACTTGTGTCGTGCGATGCTGTCGTGTGAGAACGTGTAGCCAACATTCTCAGCCAGAGTCGTGATAGTGACTGATAGAGAGTGATGAACGTCAGCGCATCGCAGGCCCAAACGACGCCGCCGGATTGCCATACCTGTTGTGTGCGCAGAGCGTGCTTATTGACCATCACAGTTTGCCGTAGACAGCTGTCAGGACAAACTACATGACGATACAGGCCCACAGGCTCATTCCGATTCATGCAGAGAAGGACATGGCTTTAGACACCGGGGTCCCCGCGACGTGAAGATCGCAGCTGCGGTTTCATTGGAGGTTGCCTGCGTACCTTTGTCATGACTCAGCATGTCGAGAAAGCTGTCTGCTTTGCGCATTGAGATGTCATTCAAGGACTGTTTCGGTTAAGTTTCAGTGACATATGAAGGGCGTCTTAGAGAGAAACGTCCGACGAATACGGCAAGGCAAGGGTAAAAATGGAATGCGTTCGCGCAAATGATAATTTCGTGACACTGAACAATGTAAACCCACACTCCAACCGTACCCCGGCAACCAATGGACATAAACACGTGGCGGCGAAGGGTGACGATCACGGCCTCATCGTATTCGATTGCATGCTTACTTGATCACAGGTAGCAGTCTTCTCGTGAAAGCACTCTCTCCTTCGATCGAATTCGCACCGACCACTAGACCGAAATGGCACCCGGCATTGCGAACTATTGTAAGTGGCAGACGCACGACCGACTTGCACACACCATCTTCGGTATATAGTACTTCCCAGCTCCTATGTGGATCCCGGTTTTCGCAGGCTCAAACACGTTGGAACCCTGCACAAATTTCAAGCACAAATTTTCCAGTAGGCTGTACACCGAAAGGTGAGAATGAGATACGTCAATGCCAGAAAGTCAGAAACTATTGGCTATTCGACAACATATCTTGCTTACTCGACTAAATGAAGTAAATGGGGATATTTGATCCATCAGACGAACCACGCCCTTAGTGTAAAGTAGTCTCAGATAGTTGAGGTTCATTGGTCAGACATGGCGCGATAGCAAAACGGGGCCCCGACGTTTGTGAGATTAGCGTCGCTGCGTAAAGTTGTGGTCGTGGTCGCGGTGCAAGCGAGTCGTCTCGCGTATGGTCGCTTGTCGCGAGGAAGCGCCCAAAGCAGACGCCCGCGCCTATATGCGCGTCTAATCTGCGTGCCCTGATCTGCAGCCAAGGAAATTCATTTTTGCGACGTCGCCCCGCTTTGATGGGAGCAGCGTGCTCTTGACCTCCATCTTAAACTTGCGTTCATGTGGTGGTGGCTGTGATCAATACTTAGCTCGTCTTGCTATCAGCACAGGATCTTATGGCCGTGTGGCTTGAGTGTGGGTCGCGCAGCTCCAATCTGTTCGCGAACTCGGTAGTGCATGTGACACAGCACTAGTGGGTGTGGAAGATAACGGCTGCTGGCTCCCGCGACGCAATTTGTGGCGGAATATAGCAACGTTATCGTTCCTGTTATTTCCGGCCCCGGTGAGTTTCCCAGTGCTTGTGTGTCTGCTCTCATGCACGGCACAAGTATACGATAGCTTGTGTAGACTCCATTACCAGCCAGGCTTGCAGGTTTGACTCCGCTGCAACCCAGCTGGCCATAACGTGGATACAGGCAACGCTAAGCGTCCCGACGGTCGTGCCTGTATCGACGACGGAGGCGCGGAGGAGGACTGAGCGCTCTAGAGAGGCCGACGCGGATATAATATTCACGACCCCTGTGTTTACGGCTCCATATCTAGGTATCCCACCCACCTCGGGGACGTCTTGGCTTACGGCTACTTCTAGGCCCGGAGGTCTTTCCAGCGGTAAGCAGTCCTCGATCGTACTGTAAATTGCGTTCAAACTTTGTCTCATCGAATTTCTGGCCAGCCCCGATTTCTGCTCTGTCATAAAACCCTTCCAAGCGGTCTTGTCCATGCGCTCAGCTGTACAATAACCACCCCACTCGTTTCTTGCTTGCTCTACGCTCGCCTCGCGAGGCCGGTTACTCTCCGGGATGGCAGACCACTTTCCGATTGACGAAGCTCAGATCGTGGGCTTGTTCATGGAATGCGTCTTTTATGGTAAGCTGGATTATACGCGAGTCGTGTGGTGTGTCTCGTTTTGACCGCTATGACTCACTAGGCATCTATCTCGTCACCTTTGGGCTCTGTATGAGAGCTCTGCTCTTTGACCGAAATCATGCCTTCGTGTTCAGGGATAGAAGGGATATCCGGTGGGGCATGGTTGCCATTGCCCTCGCCATGGGCGTTTTTGGTACACTTGATGGTATGCGTTTTGCGTGAAATAAGGCTGTGCGCAACATACTGACCATCCTGTTTAGTTGCGTTCGGGCTGCGACACAATCTGGATGCCTTTATTTTCTATAAGGGAGTAGGCGGAGCTACCGAAGAGTTCAAGAATATCCACTATTGGGTCAACATTATGAAGACGGTCAACTACGTTGCTCAAACTGCTATCGGCGATGCTGTTCTTGTGAGCCTTTTTCCATACTGTTCCTTGAAATCTGGGCTCACGTGAGCGGTTTATTCTCCCAGAACTATCGCTGTTGGATGGTTTACAACAAGAACTGGTTAATCATAGCATTCCCCATACTCATGTGGATGGCAACTATAGGTAGGTATACATCTCCGCATTACAATGATTGGAATTAATTTACCTCATATCAAGGCTGCGGGTGCGCTATGATCTGGGTGGAAGCAACAACGTCATCAGACGCGCTACTCAATGAGAGCAGGATACGGCCGTTACTCGACTCAATAGTCGTACTTACCCTTGTCGTGAACATACTAGTTACCTGTGCGCCGTTCTTCTCCTTCCGCGGTTCATGAAGACTGACTGTTCTCAAGCTATGATTGTCTGGAGAATCTGGAGGGTGCGCCGGAAGACCGCTGACAGCGCCGTACATCCCAACAGGCTAATGCATGTCATCCGTATAATCATCGACTCTGGCTCGATGTACACGCTTTGCGTGATCATATTCTTCGGGACTACACTCGCCGAGAGCAACGCGCAATACGGCGTCTCTGATGTAGTAGTACAGGTCATCGTGAGTACTTACCTACCATCCGCGTTCCTTGTCATCACGCCGATCGGTCACTGATCGCCCACGCGCTCATCCACAGGGCATCGCCTTCAACCTCATCATCATCCGGGTCAGCAACGGCACTGCGGCAGACGGAATCCCCTTCTCCACGACGAGCGTCCTGCCGTCGACGAGCTTCCCAATGCGCTTCCTGAACACGTCCACCAACCCCCCGACGTTCACGGTGCGGACGGAGGTCGGGGTGGAGGTCGAGGTCAGTCGGATGACCGACTCTCATGAGGACATAGCACACAAGGACGACGGGCCGTGGAAGCCAGATGCTGCTTGGCCTGGGGAAGAGACGTCTCACACCGACCGCGCCTCGACATCGGACGTTTGATACACACTCTATTGCACTACACTGGGAAGGGCGGGCCCCACGGACGGAGCGCAGGCGTTGTACTGATAATCTAGAAGGCACATATACCCTCATCACGCTCGTTTTACGCTTTTGGTGTAAAAGTAAGATCATGCACATATATCCTAGAATCATAGACCACAATAGGAATCATGACACATTATGACCATGATTGCTCGGAGCGTTAGCCGTACCTGGGATCAGCTTCCTTTCACTGCCATCCAGAGTTTACTGCGCTGGGCAACAACTGAGCATGGCTGCTGACTCGGGCTGACAAGCATTTCGCTTCTACCGGTGTTATCATTGTGGCACGCCCGAAAGGTGTTTGGGGGCTGGGGCGCAGTAGGTTCCGGATTCCGTTGAAGGAAGTGCTTCTCAGCGAGCCGCGCTGTTAGAACCTTACGCTCTGGGAACAAACTCTTTGCACTAGTACAGTAGGAGCAACTCGTCCCCGCCTGAGAACAGAGGATGAACTAGTGACGATCCGAGGAGTGACGAATGTTGACTGACCTTCGCCGTTGCAACTCCCAAGAAAAATTTCATGGGAGGTGTATTATTTCAGGCATAGACTAGGCAAGGTTTGGTAACTCCAACTGTGACCGCGGCTCTGTTCCGTTCAATTACCACCATGCAATGAAGGTCAGTTCGTCCCCCGCTTGTCATGGCACAATGTCCAATGTTCGACTTTCAACGTTTCAACCCTCGCACAGTGTTAGGTTCGTCATGTCCGGTGCGAACGGGCAGTCCACATTGTATTCGGGATAGTGACGGTCGTGGGTACGTTACATTGACAAGAGCACGATCCCGCCAACTGGCACTGGCAGCTGCTGGGCGCTGATTCTCCTACCATGAGAGAAGTTCGGGACCTTATGCAACATCTCGCTTGCGGAGAGATCCTAAGCATTCACGGAGGAAACCATCCGAACTTTATTCGCCTTGGAACATAGCGGGTTTCCGTCGAACGAGCCTGGGAAGCCGATCAATGATGCACATGCTGCCAGAAAGGCGTACTTACCACGGGAGAATGGTCAACAGAACATTGTCTGCACTTTGATTGGAGGCCATAGCATCTCAATCTCGTCCAGACCGCCTTACTAAAAGGTACTGGGAATGATAAACAAGTCAGGTCCATTTGGTTACTGTCACTGTCATCACGCACTGACCTATGATATGGCTACGATATTACAGGAAACGACATCTGCCCACCTGGGTCCTGGAAGTCATCACCCCAGGCTCATGATATAAAGCGCTGTGATGCAAACGCCGCCGCGGTCGCGTCTCCGCTGCTTTCCCCTCTCCTGAAGGCATTACCCATCCTCTCAGCCCCCGTTGTCCAATCCCCTACGCCGCACGCTGTCCATTTTGGCCTGGTGCCGCCGCGACACGCGATTCAGGAACAACGTGCTGGTAACCGTGGACCCAGTGCGGGTTTTCGTCCATGAAACAGCGCCAACCTGGGGGTGCGGGAGTATACAAAATGGTGCGGGCGAGCCTATAAAATCAGCTCGTAGGATAATCGCCGTACCTTCGCACCCACGCCCCACTACTGGCGACGCGTCCCACCCTCCTGCCAGGATTCAGGATCTCCGGTATCGCCATGCCAGCAACTTCTCCCGAGACATTCAAGACTATCCAAGGACAGAGAAAGCCTGCTGCAGTGGCGATCTTCAAGGAATTTCGACTCAGCGGCCTCGCTTGACTCGGTTAACGCGTCCGCCCTCGGCTACTACTACGCCACGGTCGCGTTGACCTTTACTGAAACAGCTGACTGGAGACTAACTGCTCTTGTGCGTCGACGATCTGTGGGGTCTCTCTGGCGGGTGTGCTACGATAGACTACGACATCGCTCGACATCGCGGCTTCTTCAGACGTGCCTTGCAAATTTCTCATTGGTTTATTTTCGAGGCGGGGACGCGTGTTTTCGGTGCGCGGGCGCGACGGAGAATTTACCCTTCTCCCGGGTACTGCGGCGTGGCAACTTGTAAGACATACAAGATGCAAGACACGGCGGGCCACCTCTATTATCGGTATCAAACGTTACAGGTATGCAGGAAACAGAACGCGACTCCGAGATAATAATATTGAGGAGAAAACATGAGCTGGGTAAGAGGCAGGCGACGCGTGAATGAGTTGAAACCAACTTCTGGGCAGTGGGGGAGAAGAATAAAAAATGATGATCCATGGGGTACGTAGGGAAAGACTCCTTGGATAACGAGCAGCATAACACGGTCGTCGATAGCAGAATAAACATATGCGACTGTTAGGTGAGCCGCTCCTAGGGGAGACGGCGCGCCATAACTTATACCCCGAAAATCGGGCGTTGATGATGTGTGGGGCGTGGTTTCGCTGTAACCTGAGAGGTCCGAGATGCAAAAATGAGAGCCACCGGAATGGAGATATGCGCAGCGGGTTACAGCATAACCTCGCGAATCTATGTAAGAGAGAGAAGATGTCAGCTTCCGAAAGTTTTCTGCCGGATAGAGGCAGCGCGTGAAAGGTTGACTCACGCTCCGACTGATGATCGTGCTGTGATCATGATCGGTGCCATACCGCGATTGTGCGTTCATGCGTCGAGGAGGTACATTGCATATGTGAGAGGACCGGGAGGGAAATGCCAAGAAAAAGATCATGAGTTTGTTGAACACGAATTACGACGAAGAGCATGCGATATCAAGAGGAGAATTACAGAAGGAAAGATAGTGAGTAACAACAATATGCGCAAGAGAGGCAAGGTAACGCAAGGTGTATAGTTGTTATGATGTATAGCGAGAAAGGCTGGAGTAGTGGGGACTTCCATGCTGAGCTGCACGTCCCGAAATGACTTAGACATCATATCAGGGCGGCGTTCTCGAGACTGTGTCGTAGGATGATGCTGAAGGATGACGTGGCACCAGTTAGGCCATCGATGATTCATGCGAGAATATGAAACGAGAGGGAATGGAAGGAAGGACTCACTCTGTGAAAGAATGTCAGATGCAGTAAAGACAGTGCGAGATGTGGACACAGACCTTCTACTGCCGCCATTACTACCCGTAGCATTGCGGTATCCGTCGCTGTTGTTATGCTTGACAAGCAAGATGGTTAGGTCACGGAGACACGACACGGTGCAGGCTATGAGATGAACCACAGTACGCACTGGATATAGATTTCACGCTCCTTCTGATTCGCCTTTTGCGCCAGCCGTGCAAAGCGTTTCTTGAAGTACTGCCGTCCAGCTTCGGCATCACCGGGCTCACCATCATAGTCCTACGTTGACCAGGAAATCAGTCGTTTGGACGCTGCGCTGCATATCGATCCCACGTACTGGGAAGAAATTCTTGATATCTGAGTGTGGGATTTTCTTCTCGAACAAATCATCCTTGTTCAGGAACAAGATCTGCGTTCTCATGTCAGTATATGTTCTCGTCAACAGGGGCATCTACACACGATGGATGTCTGCTTAAACCATTGCGAATGACATATTGAATCCCATATGGTCATGGCGTCTTGCATTTGGTTCTGCAAGCGGGAGTCAGACATTGTGTCATGTCATGTCGACATAACGACTTACCGCGTCCTTGTCTTCAATCAGACACTGATCGTAGCCGCTCAGACTGACCAAGAACAGGATACTTGTCACGTCTTGGAAGCAGTGTATCCACTTCCGACGCTCGCTCTTCTGACCGCCGACGTCGACCATCAGCATCTCGTGTTCGCGCAGATGGAACACTGTTTCGGTGATGCCTATCGTCCGCGCCCGAGTGTGAACAATGTCCTGTTCATTTGGCACATACGTTGGGTCGAAGAGGCGGTCAAGGTCGGCGAAGAAGTAGCTCAAGCTAGAGCGGGCTTGTTAGCGCCTGCCGGGACGAGTGGTGAGATACTCACTTCTCAGGCAGCGCAGCTTCATTCCCGCGGTCCCAAGCCTTCTGTACGTTGGTATCCTCCCAAAGCTTCCGCAAAGGTTCAAGGTACTCCGTAGGGAACGGCTGTCCGTCCCGGAGATCTTGTGCGTCCTCGACCAACTGGACTGATGGAGCGTTGTCCTCTGATACCTCCAAATTCATGTCCTCCATGGCATCGAGCAGGTACTTCAGACCATGGGTGATGTTGTTGAAAACGAGTTGTCTATACGACTCGATTTCTTGGGGGGAGAAGGGGACTCGGTGGATAAGCCTCATTTGTTTCAGGATGGTCGACTTTCCTGAGTCTCCGGAACCGAGTAAGAGGACTTTCACTTGGTGAGACAGTTTGGCCTTCGCCTGGGGTCAACGTAGCTTGAGTATGGCTACGGACAGCCCCCACGACAAACATACCTCCTTCAGGGCCTTCTCTGCCTCGCGATGTCGCCTCTTATCGACCTCCGTCACCTCGATCGACCCCGAGGACATGCAGGCACCCATGGCTGCAACTTCGCCAGATAAGAGAATAAAGCGGATAGGAAGAAACCAGCCGGCCTGAGGTAGTAGGGTACGCTGGCGGCGGATGCTGAGGGTTCAAACGAGAGATGTGTGATATGCTGACCTAGAGGAGGGAAAGAAGTTCGCAAGGTGTGAGTGATGGTTGATTCACTGGCGTCTCGACCATCGTGATGAACAAAATACCGAACACTCACCGAGCTGGTCGGTTCAGGGGGTGTCAACTAATGTGTGATTAAGAAGATACGTACAAAACAGAGGAGAGAGAGAGAAATAAGAAGGAGAACGAGAGGAAGGAGGAGGAAGGGGTCTGGCACAGGAAGGTTGGCTGTGCCCCAAGCGCGTCTGGCGCTGAAACGATTGTAACGATGAGTGTCAATTAATTTTATTATCTGAGTTTCAAAGTTTTAATAACTCCTTACTGACATCAATTCAAAGCGTCTTCTAATGAGGTAAGGACCGTTCCAATCGAAAATCAAAGCTCAGGAAGGCTCAGGAACATTTCTTGCCGGAATCCCACACCTTCCACATGCATACGGATCCGACATTGCACAGCACACCGAAATATCGCCAACAGAGGTCGCTAGCAAACCCAGGGTCGACAAAAGAAATGTCACGCAACACCCCTTGGCAAACTGTCCAAAATTCATCCACCCTGAGTCGCGTCCTAGCGTTGCCCTGACAATGACCTATGCCGACAAAAACCTCACCGAGTCTCACCGACGGTCCGCAACGTCGCAATGGGGCCAACGTGGCCTAGAGGCGGCACGACACTGATGGTCACAAGGCTGGTGACACCGGAACGACTTTGCCAAAGTATCCGAGGCGGCAAAACATACTCTGCTATGAAACCCGCTTTCATGACATCAAGCACCAATTGACTACGGCTAACCAGGTCGAACGGAACTTGACCGTTTTGCACGTCCTCCGTCATCTGCTGTCTCNAGAGTTGTACCAGCGTGTTGTCGTGGAAGGCGTAGCCCGAGAGGACCTCAGCGTCGAAACCGAAGCTTTCGCGACGCTGCTCATGGACCGTATCGACCATAGCGCGGGCGGCGACGGTGTCGTGGCTTTCCGCGTCATTGAAGGCATCACTATCAAGAGTGCCGAATCAGTGGCAGAGTACCTGTTCACGCTCAATGGACAGACGTACATGAAGATCGGATGCCTTTAGGATCTGCGCGAGTATCACTGGCGCTTCCCGCGACTGCAAGACTTCGACACGAGATTGAAGCACAATTTTATATCTTAATATCATGTATAAATATCTAGATAAATTACAAATGTATTTCTATTCTCTTGGTGTGAATCTGTATTGGGAGGACCCCTGATAATTGGGGAGGTGCCCTGATCCGGTTTCAGACATTTTTGCAGAAATTTGGCCGTCAGGCCTGATCTTTTACAGACAAATTAGGGGTCAAATTGGCCTGAGGCATGAGCCAGAGTGCAGACATTTCCCTCCATGCTTGTCGAGGCCTCATCCCGGTGCAGACATCAATCCAGCCATGTGGCCAAGCGGTCGAGCGCTGTTAGTGGTGTTGAGGTCGCATGTTCGACTCCTCACCATTTCTTCAGGATGATCGTTATTTTTGTAATGCTTTCATTGTTACTAGCTCATGCCCGTCCCAGACGTTTTCTGTCCCGCAGACTCGCAGTCGGTCGTACTTTAGAACTCAATGTACTCAATGCCAATGCATACAAATTATACAAAGATCTCGCTTCGTCACGGTCGCTAGCCACTATCTTAGCGGCGGCGGTGGAACTCGATAGAGTGCGTAGGCAAGGCGAAGAAGTGGTACAAGTCTTGACCGTACTATCATTCAGTACCAAAAAGATACACTACATGGTATATAATGGCGTACTTCAGGCCTATGTTGGGCCTGTGAGCACCCCAGGGCTAGCAGCCTGTGTTTGAAGCCTAATCCGAGAATTTCAGGCGATTCTGACCGTTTACGAGGCTTGATCCCAAATACAGACAAAAATCCGGCCGAAGGCCGGAGGCCTGGTGAAAATCAGACATTTTTGGACCAAAATCATGCCTCCCGACAAGACATTTTTGGCACGCCGGGATCAGGCCTCCCAGCCAATTATCAGGGGTCCTGCTGTCTCTTCGTAGAAACCCGTTTACGCGAGGAATATGGAGATTAGAGTGTGTAAATCCGATGCTAAGACGAAAATCATTCACGATCTCCCAACTCTAAGCGTTCGTGCCTGAGCCACCATCCAACTCGCTAGAACAAATCCATATTCCATTATAATAGCATGCAATGGTGTCCCTAAGAGGAAAACAAAATAAATGACTTCTGAGCTACGAAAGTTCAGTTGAACTGAAAAATTGCCAACGCGACATTGAGGTGAGGGTGGAACACGGAACGCCCTAGTAAAAGGCGAGGGCGTTGTTTGTTTGCACCACCCTCTGTCGCTACAATACGTAGAGAGGAAGATGGACCCTCAACATAATTTGTGCATTTTCTTCAGCTTGCGGGTGTGTAGGTCAGCATCACCTCTAGCATCGCGTGCCAAAATGGGCGCTAGTGGCCATCAGCGTGTTATCTCCCAACCGCCAGTGCCACACCTGGACGAGCTCACTCTAAATCACTACCTGGTTGTGCCTACTGTCAACTCTCTGCCTGAACGTACGCGGCGTCCGTGTCTGATATTATCTACTGCTCGACCACTGTGGATATCGCACGGACTGAAGCAAGAACAATGGCAGCCCGAGTAGAAGTGTCCACCCTCCTGACACTTCCTCCATCTCTAGCTTTCTCTAAGTTTCGGCCGTCTGAGCTCAACGTGAGCCAGGCAAAACTGAACACACGGTCGGGTTCACCTCCCAGGAAGACCCCTCGTCTCGATGCAGACTCTGACTCCGCGTCTGCATCTAGGTCACGGGCTGCTGCCCACGAGAGAGCCGGGGAGACTAAAGGCCCTGCGATGATGAGGCTGCAGGGGCCACCAGGTTTGTACTCATTTGACTGCCCTACGCACATCATGAAGCTAACTAGGGTGTAGTCGCACACCCCCCGGCAGATGCGTATGATAATGATTACATACTTGCCCAGCGAGCACTTCGCTTCTTGTTGGAGAGACCACAAGGCGATCAGAACAACTTTCCTCTCACGTACGAGAAGATTTACAATGCCTGTCGGTCGGTCGTTTGTACAGCCGGTAAAGGAGCCGGGTTGTACGACCATCTTAAACAGAATGTGGAACGTTGTGTGGGAAGCTTGGAAAGTCATCTCATTGCGGAAACAAGTCAAGACGTGCAATGGTTGGTGCCTTTCAATCAGGCCTGCGAGTGGTTTGAACAACAAGTGGTACGTGTCTGTCTTGCATTCGTCTTAGGTGGAAGATCTAGAATAATACTTGCGATAGGGCCTTGTGCAATCTCTGTTCGCGTACTTGGACAGAGTGTTCGTGAGCGAACATAAGGAATTGAAGAATATCCGGTGTGTATCACAACCTGATTAGCACATCACGAACTCATCGATGGCATGACCCCAGAGCTTTGGCATACTCTCAGTTCCAAACACGCATTTTTGGAACCAAGGACATCATCGTCAAGATACACACGAGTATACGATCTTGGATCGAGTGGGAACGGGAGAACAAGTAAGCTACACATGGCCCAGGCGTTCGCATCTGTCTAACACAGGTTTAGCGCGAAACACGAGCTGCAACAGCATATTCCTGAATTGATAAAGCATCTCGAGCACCACGGAGTATACCACGATGTCTTTGAGACCTACTTTTTAGAGACCACTCGTAGCTTCTACGCTGGCGAGTCAGAGGACCTGCGCGAACGCTTGAACCCCAAGCAATTCCTCGTCCACTGCGAGAACCGCCACATCGAGGAGCGGACACGGGCGAGGGAAATCCTCCCGAGAAGAACCCTCCATCCTTTGTTGGATACGGTGGACAGGGCTCTGTTATGCGACCGACTTGATTGGCTCTCCGAAGGAGGTATGTATTCCACGACTCGTAGAGTTCAATGATTCACCGTATGCTCCAGAACTCCCTCGACAAATGGATGAGCGAGAGGAGAAACAGCTGTCTGGGATGTACGCGATGTTTTCCCGAGTGGGTGGGCAGAAAGTGCTGCTGGCATCCTTCAAGATATACGTCCAGGTAAGTAGTATGACGTATGCATTACCCACTGTTTTCTCATCATTATGCAGAACAAAGTCGCCGATATTGTCAAGGACACCGAATACGAAGACAAGATGGTCGAGCGTCTCCTCGAGTTCAAGGCGTTCAGCGACAAGCTCGTGGCCGAAGTCTTCGTCGACGAGCTCCCGGCCGCTTCCCAGGAACGATCCTCGTTTGAACCCTCAACATCCGCCGTACCCATGGACGTCGACGTCGACAGCGCGAGCCCGAAGAAGGTCGCAAACCAGGAGTTCGCGTATGCGCTCATCGACGCGTTCCAGCAGGGCTTCCGCGCACGACGCAACAAACCCGCGGAAATGATCGCGAAGTATCTTGACAAGGCAATGCGTCGTGGACAGAAGGGCAAGGCGGACGCGGTGTTCAATGCGGAGCTCAACGCCGCGCTCGCTTTGTACCGCTTCACAGACGACAAGGACGTGTTCCGCACGTTCTACCACCGCGCGCTCGCGAAGCGGCTGCTGCTCGAGAAGTCGGCGTCGGATGACTTTGAGAAGTCGATATTGAAGAAGCTGAAGGAAGGTATGTGGGGCATTTGTGTGCGGTGTGGGTGTGGCGTATTGATGTTTTGGCTCGTGTCGGGCAGAGTATGACCCGGAGTTTGGTATGGGCGACCACATGTTCAAGGATTTGGATCTTTCCCGAGGCTTGATGAAGGAGTATGCAGAGTATCGGGCACGATTAGGCGATAAGTCGCCCTCGAAGCTGTCGGTGATGGTGCTTCAGCGTAGCTTTTGGCCGTTCACTGCTAGGAAGACAGACGCCGATCTTGCCGTTTGGGTGGGAGAATTTGTTCACATCCTTAATCGATTGAGCTAAACTGGCTTTGTTCTCCCTCAGATGCAAGAGGAGCTGCAGAAGTACAGCGAGTTCTACAAGACCAAGCATAAGGGACACAAGCTCGACTGGGATCATGCCTTGGGAACGGCGACGCTACGGGCACGATTCGCATCGGGAGAGAAAGAGCTGTCCGTCAGCCTTTATCAAGCCATCATTCTGCTGTTGTTCAACGATACAGACGAAATGCCCTTCATGGACATCAAGACGCAAACCAATATGGGTAAGTTCATGCGTTGATGGGTGAGATTGCGCGTATTGATTGTTGCCTGCAGACGAAAACGACCTGCGGAGGACCTTGCAAAGCCTGGCATGTGGAAAGAAACGAGTGTTGAAGAAGTATCCTGCTGGAAAAGATGTTAACAACGGAGACATCTTCCACTTCAACGCTGACTTCACAGATCCTGCCTTCCGGGTACACATCAACTCAATTCAAGTCAAGGAGACGGTACGTGCTATCTTTTTGTTCTTGACAATGGTGCTTACGCGGTTTCCTTGCAGCCGGAGGAGTCGAAACGCACCCAGACTCTCATTGAAGGCGATCGCAAGTTCGCTCTGGACGCTGCCATCGTCCGCATCATGAAGGGCAAGAAGGAAATGTCATTTGAGAAGCTGCTGACTGCTACAGTCGAATCGGTGAAAAACCACTTCGTTCCAGACGTGCCGACCATCAAGCAGCGTATCGACAGTCTCGTGGAACAGGACTACCTGACGAGGAAGGAGGACGACAGGACCGTGCTGGTGTATGTGGCTTGAGAGGTGTAAGCTAGGGCGTGTTTCCGGCTAGTCGTGCGATGTATTGTATTATCGAAAGTTGTACGAGTGCACGTTGCTGTGATTTCTGCGTGTGCAGTGTGCACGGGTTTTTCATGTCTACCGCCAAGCGTGTGGGCTCAGGCTGGATTCGGTACCGCTTAAGTTTATTTTGTAGCAGGCTCGCAGCCGCGGGTTGAGGCCTGCCTGAGGAGGAAGCGCCATGAGCCTAGCTCGAAAGCTCCTGTGACCTGATCACCGAAGATGCCATACAAAACGCATCTCGGGCTCTTCCCCTCTTCTCCACTCTCCCAACGACCACCATCTCCTCAGCCATGGCTCTCGCACCCTCACCCGCCTCCGAGGGCCTCATAAGCGACAGCACGTCCCTCGGGAGCCGTGTGCACTTCGACAATACCTGTGTCCTCATTCCGGATCTCGCTGTTCAGTCCAGGATGCCCCGTCTGATCAAGAAGTCGTATTCACTTCCTCTCTGGAGGAAGAGGTCGGGTTCCATCCCGCCCGTAGACGGCGCAGACGCTGCTCCTGGGCCTGGCAGTCCCACGGAAGAGAGGAATATGGTCATCAAAGTGTCTGTCCCTAGGTCCGTGCTACTACCTTTTTCCAACGAAAGCGGCGCATCATAGTCTTCGTGTCTTTCCTAGTTTTTCAAAGTCTCGTTCCCTCACTCGAGGCGAGAGCTTACACCAACCGCTAGTTCCATGCATCGTGAACGCCGACGGCGCTCATTCTCGCTGCAGGTCTCATGTCAGGCGTCCTTCGCTCCCCCTGCCGTCTCGTCCCGATGCTGTCACGGTACCGCTGCGGCCTTGCTGCAGGGAATGTTATCCCATCACCGAAGAGTGCCTCAAAGAAGGCATTGAATGGGAGGAAAAGTTTACACGCGCTGCTCGAAGGCGCAGGAACTCGAGCGCGGATCTACAGGCTCACGCGCACGCACAGCGACATCGACGAGTGCAAGACGATGTCCCAGGCTTCGGTGCCATCGTCTCCGTCGACGAGGTCGACAAACGGCACGGAACCAGCAGCGACAGTGCTGCGCCCGTGATCACAAGCACAGAATTCAGCGACAACGAGGAAGATGCGGAGCATGGCCTGCTACCTTCGTTGTCTCGCCGCCTGCAACTCTCGGAGCCGGTTTCGAAGTCTAGCAGCGCGATCGTCGAGGAAGACGAGGCGGAGCTGTCCGATACAGGCTTTCCGCTCCCGTCTCCTCGGCGCACGCCTAGCGGCAGCCCTAGCGCGTCTTCCTCTCACTTACCCCAGGACGCGCGCAATGATAACGTGCCTTTCCTTTCACAGGCTATGAACGACGGAAGCGCGCTCGAGCGCATGCTCGCAGTGCCAAATAGCGACGGCGACGACGAGGGCGGCATCCGGGCGTCGGTGTACTACACCCCTGACACCTCCCCCGCCATACCCGCACTTGAGCCATCCTCGATCGTGTCGTCCCCCGGTGGCGTGTGCGATTCACCAACCCCTATTACGCCGCCGATGCCGCATCTCCACTCGACGGCGCAGCCCATACCGATCCCTCACGCGGACGCTGCGGCGTCGGCGCACCACCGCAACTTCAATGATCTGAAGATCTTCGCGGGCCTGTCGTCCCCGACGTTCGACGTGCTGCACTCGCCACCATCTTCTTCGGTACTCCCAAAGGAGTGTCGAGGGCGGTACAGCGATAGCACAGGTAGCCCCGATCTATCTGACCTGCCGGTCCTACCCTCTCCAGGGTCGCCTCGCAAGCGTCCTGGCTTACATATACCGCATTTGCCAGGACCGGGTTCTTTCTTCAAGGCAGGAGCTGAAATGCTCAAGGGCGTGGGCTCTCTTGGCTCTGGCTCGGGGCCTTTGCCAATGTCTGTATGAATGACGTCGGAGGGTTCGAGTGATTGATGATTGTTATATACCTGTTCGTGCTTGTCGATGTGGGGATGCTGATCTGAGTTGATACCTTCTCTTACATACTGTCACGGTATACCCGTTGTATTTCTACTTGCTGTTTCTGATATCACACTGTTCTGGATGTCTCGTGTCTCTGTATAATACATATCCATAGTTCCATAATCATATGTTGCATCTACATACAAAGCAATCTCCGTTGCTCGCTGTGTTCAGTGATGGTTCCGGGCAGGAGATTACAAGAGACATTCACTGCTCGATTGTTGTGCAGTTGACAGAATTGAGCTGGTTGTCCACCTCAGAAGGCAGAGTAACATTGTAGTTAGTGGAGAACAAACCGCCGCCAGCGTTGCAATCATTGTCACTACGAGTACGGTTCGTCAGCGCTACGCTTTCTAACTTCGAGGCACTCACAAGTAGAAGGTGCATTCCCATGTCCTCAGCGGCGCGATACTGCTGACGTTATTGTGGAACCCATCGGGGAATTCGACGCATTGTCCATTAGGCGTAAGCAAATCGACGCAATTGCCCTTCAAGCTGGGGTCAGTGCAGATTGTAAGTTGTCCGGTAAGTGTTTGTCTCTGAAGGGGTATAACATAGCCTCAGATTCCGAAGAACATTCGACGACCGCGAGCATACCTTTGTGCTAGGCAAAGCTGAGACGAGGCAAAGACTAGTCGCGGCAGAGGCGAGCAAAAAGAGCTTGAGCTGCCTAGTGCCCAAATTTGTGTGATGTGATTCTTCTCGAGGTCTTCGTGGGGAAGATTTCAGAGATCAAGCAAGGCACTTTATGTCGCTGGCCATAGAAGGTGACTGTAAATGCAAAAATTACCGCCCCTCGGAGAGAGTAGTCTGCATCAGCTCCAGAGAACTATATTCTGATGCGTTATCCCATTTTACACGAGAATGATGAGACTGTCCATGCTGTTGGCCGACGCAGCGAAGCTGAGCGCGACTGGCAGCGCGACGCTCGGCATAAACGCACCACATTGACCTGTGACTAACGCAGCGATACGCCGACTCAGCTAGCGTCGATTATTCAGTGATAATATCGGATGGGCTCACTGAGACTGCTGGGCAAATTAGAAGATTCGGAGTACCGTGCGTTCAGCTGCTCGTCACCGTACATACGGTGAGAGTAAACCCCGGTGTCCCAATAATATAACAGGTAATTCGGGTCAAATCGCAGTAGCCTAAGAACAAGTAATCATTAGAATGGAGCTCGTAGAGATATTGCAGCCTAATGTGTGGATTGTGGAGTCCAGCAGCATGATTTAGAGATGGAGTGATAGACGGGCGATCCGTTGGAGTCTTCAGGCGGTCGCAGAGAACTTTGAAGCAGTGTTCATGATCAGAAAAGATGCCAGGTTTTCGAGTTGATAGACTCTTAAGGTCTGTGGGATGAGCAGTATGACTTCATCTAGAGCCATTGTGGGCCGGGATGCGGAATAAGACAGTGAAATCTTTGCACTTACTCGGCCCTGATCAACTTCAAGTTTACTGAGCGTGTCATCGACTCATGAGAATCGATGTCAAATGCGATGCATCAGTGTCGAAGCATTCGCCAGTCTATTCAAAGCATTCGCCAGTCTATTCAAAGAGTCACCAAAGAAACTCAGGTCGAAACTGCGGTCTTCTGACCTGTGCACAGCGTCATAAGAAAGACAACCTGTGATGCATGAGAAGACTCACTCTCAAGCTGTTGAATCATGTACAAGAACGACCATCGGATGGTAATCCCACAGTTGCGAGAATCAACACCAAAGGACTCTCTTCATCGACAAGAGCTGGCAGCAGTGGAATTTCGCATGATGCTTCAAACAGGTGAATACGGACGAGGCCATGCTATACGATGATCAAGCCAAGCAGAGCGGCCGGGGTAGAAGGTAACTTTGAGAGCGCGACGCTCAGTATGTAATGCCGTATCATCACATGCAATCAATGTGGCTATATACTGCGTCTCGGATAGTGTCAAGTGTTCCAAAGGATGTCGATATATGGGCTCACCGAGATCACGCGGCCAACACAACGACTTTGCAGCTTGAAGCTTTAAGGAAGGGCTAGTATATCAACAATTCGTCAGAGTACGTAAGGTCGATAAGATTGACCTCCGTCCAAGCTAATATCATGGGGACTTAAGATGAACAGTGCCTTCCATGGGATCATGAGCTGCCAGAGAGATGCACGTTCCGGTCAGATTGAAAACGCGCCAATAATTGTATCTGTTAGTGCGTCGCGGCGACTAAACATTGCTTACATAATTACTTTTGTTTGTCTTTGAAGTTGAAGTTATACGCCTTTTTCTCCCTGTTGTTAGTGTTCCAGGTGTCTCACTCATTCCGTATACTCATATCTCTGATACGGTCATAATTCTTACATCTCCGTTCAATTGCTCTCGAAGTAGTGCGGTGGCTCGAACAGCAAACGTGTAACTGAGCTTGAATACTGATGGTAAACTATAGAGAATATTTACTACTCGTTGGTACAGATGGCAGAGTTGAGTTCTGTCTACGCCATCTGGCCCTAAGTCTATGGCGGGCCGAGTGCACAAATATTAAATGCCGGATCAAAGAGTGATGGACCGTGAATCAGAGTGATTCCCACCGTAAGACAGAGGCTCTGGCTGACTCTAGCCGTAACTNTGCTGCCAGCGGGCACTTTGCACTCGACGTCTCACACTCTGGTGACACCAGCTGGGCTCTCAGAGTCTCACACTCTGACAAACTCTCGCGTGAAATAGTCGATAAAATTCATTTGAACAGTAAATTCAGTTTACATGGTAAATCACACTTTTTAAGTAAATTCCCCTGATCACTGGCACTCCAGTGCCGAGCGGTCATTATTCATCTCGGTTGGTATT
>JAAIFI010000365.1:0-29606 GCA_011032875.1 Phlebia tremellosa | reverse complement strand
TGGGGCTGTTTTGTAAAAGGGCTATCAGGACGCCTGAGCATAGAAAGCACCAAGAGCTGCGCACAAAAATGACCCACGCGACTAACGTTGAGGGCGATGGGCTGCCGCTGGGCTCATGCCACAGCCCCCTTATAAACAGTTCGCAGCAAACAGCCAGCCTATTGTGGTGAAGACACCAAATACAGCTGTCACTGGGAATGTGGGCGAGGACAACACCTATACGCCACTAATTGGAACGTGGCTGATGCCACAGATAACTGAATAGTGTGGTGGTGCATGAGAAAAACTGAATTAATGATGATCGCAAGCTGACACACTCTAGTTCAATGCCTCAAGCCCGTTGATTAATGGATAGATGCCGGACATAGTGATTATATTTGGGATAGTTGATTGAGTCTCAGTCTTGAACATGCCTGGGCCACACTGTGGACCGTCCACCAGCTGTTAGAGAGGCCTCACTCTCCTGCTCTGGTCCCTGCTCGGAAATCCCCAGATTCTCTCCAGTTCTTTCTAGCTGTCGTGTGCTCTGCTGCTATCCAGCTGTGCCCCTTCCCTACGAGCGCTCACGGGCTGCTGCCTCTGCTGGTATTACAACGTTCATCGACATGCCCCTCAAGTCTAACCCACAAACCCCCACAGGAAACAGCTTTGCAGAGAAGCGTGTTCCGTACCTAGGCCCACAAGATCTTGAGGTGTGCAGTAACTGTCATGGCAGTGTGAATTGAGTGCACAAACCAATATGCATGTGCACATAGGGTCTGCATACCGTTGTACGTATCCATGCCAGGCTCAAGAAGACGGCTGCTCAAACAACTGAGTCAATGGCGATGCCCGACCATAGTGTCTCTCTCTGTTGCTGTGGCATCTCCACTCGTCAGTGTCGGTCAGGCGCTCGTCTTCTGCTCTCTGTCGAGACATACTTCTACTCCCTCACGCTCGACGGCCAGCACATCGTGCATGGACATTCCGAGTGCACGTGCTGCCCACCTGTCACTCAAACTGCGCGCTTTGGGAGGCCACAGAATGACGGACTCCGTCAAGAGCGACCACAGCCTGTGGCTTATTGAGGGCAGGGAGCTCGCAGTGGGTGACATCATGAGAGCATGCGGTGGGCTCAGTTCTCTGTGGATGGTCACGTTCGAGTAAATCTCCCGTTGTGTAACATGCGATGTAGAAAAATAATATACTAAGTTATATAGGAATAAACTCTCGAATACTACACTTTTGGGTCTCAATACTTTTGCTACAAACAGGTCCTTATCTCGTGAGTGGTCTTCCCTCCCCTCCCTGAGCGGGCTCGTGTAGGTTTGCCTGCTCTACGTCTCTGCTTTGTGATTGCGTACCTTCTATATCCCCACTGCTTGATCTGATGAGATGCCCACCGGCGGTCCTTGTGAAGGTCAACGTGCGTGTGTTTAGTCCTGTTGGTGCAATGTAAGTTGGCCCCTGTGCGTTCATGCTGAACAACCTACGTACCTGTTATGTCGAGGAACGTGTCTTCAAAACAATGCATCAATACTGGCCATAGTCTGTCCGTCCATGCCGGTGACGGAACTTCAGCATAGCTGCTATGGAGCCAAATCCTTATACGGCTCAACTCATTGAGGTATTTTACGATGTGGGCTACCACGTCCCAGTTGATAGTCAAGAGTTCTTTATATGCATCGCCTCTGGCCATGTTGAGCACGGGCACATGCAATTCAAGATGCTGGATTGATGGCAGGAGTTGACTGAGAAAGATGATCAAGGCGCAATTGCATTGCCCGTGTAAGCCATTTAGATTGAAGTCTGGTGTATCCATCAATGTGTCCAAAGACATTCAAAGTGACACCTTCATCATCCTCCAGCATTGCTGTAAGTTTAGGTCTTCCCAGTGCATTTGAGGTCCAACTGGACTTTAATCAGTGAATGTGGCTGTTTAATTCAGCAGAATGTGCACCGTTCTCGTGGACTTCGACTTCCAGTGTCAAAGACCGTATGCTCGCACTGTTGTCAAGTAGTAGCCCACGCAAGAAATCCACTTGTTCCAATACGTAGCGCAGCATTCGTAGAGTTTCTAGTCCTGTGATTGTAGAGCAACGTTGGACCTATGCCTGCGCTTGGAACAGCGATTGCTCTCCGGCAATAGTCATGGAGTTGACAGATATGGTCGGCCTCGTTATGGGCAACGTGAGATCGTGTTGCCAGCATATTTGTGATAGCTGCAGGTCTGTTAGCTGGGGCGTACATGCTAGGAGCGACAGCACGTTGCTCTCCCACTCTTTGTACTCCACGTTCTTGATCTCTACACTGGAGATCTTGAACAGCGCCCTGACTCCCTCTCGTTCTGCACTACATTAGACACAGTTTTGCAGCTTGATGGATACTGCGTTTGGGACAGCCTCCTTCCCATGCGGCTGGATGTGGGCAGCCACATCCCAAACATAACCACACGATTAGCCACTTGTCCAACCAAGNGACAGCCTCCTTCCCATGCGGCTGGATGTGGGCAGCCACATCCCAAACATAACCACACGATTAGCCACTTGTCCAACCAAGCACCACCACACAAAACCTTATTTCTCTCTGCCCACGTCCAGCCGCCTGGCACAACTTGTAAAGCGCCCTAAGGGCGCTTGGAGCCAAGATATTCAGGTGTGAGTAATGGACAACAGGTAGAGTGGCATGTACCTCATAAACACACCTTGTAAATTGCAAAATAAGTAGAAAAAATGTGTTTGTGAGCTGCCATATTTTTATTTTCATCAACGCCCTCGTAACAAAAGAGATATAGTCTGATGAAAGTGAGCAGAAGGGCTGCTGACCTCCCAGTCACGTTTCTGTTCTGCTGGAGCACGCAAAAATAATTGCTTACGGCTGATATACATTTAAAAATATTTATAGAGATGTAAAATGGTTTTTTTAAGCTTTCGTGCTACTCTACTTGTTGTCAAGTGCTCGAAGCTGAATATTCTACGCCCAAGCGCCCTTGGGGCGCTTTATAAGTTGTGCCAGGCGGCTGGACGTGGGCAGAGAGAAATAAGGTTTTGTGTGGTGGTGTTTGGTCAGATGAGTGGCTGATTGTGTGGTTATGTTTGGGATGTGGCTGGCCACGTCCAGCCACATGGGAAGAAGGCTGCGTTTGGGACGACCCTGAGATACTTCTCCACCAAGCTCACACAGAGATACCCTGGACATCAAGACCCGGTATACCACCACTCCAATCTTGGCGGCCGTTGAACGTAATATGAGTGACGTATTGGGCGAGGTCAGAATGCTCGCGTAGCGTCTGCAGCTTGTCCTCGAACTCTGCAGCTTGTCCTCGAACTGGCCGTGTTGCTCTTCTCCTTGCACTTGTACTGCGTTGAATAGTAGTCGTTGACTTGCATGCCGCCAGCTATGACATACCAAAGCACAATGGCCCAACACGATGTGATTGCTGTTCTGTTGACAGGTTTTAAGAATAATCAGCACAAGTTCCAGCAGAATGTGTGGTATGGGCATATCTGATTACTGTCCTCCCACCGGTCGCTGGCAACACCGTTATAAATTCCCCCCATATTTTGTTTAGGTATGCGGTGATTCATTTCAGTGCTCACAGTAGATGCATGCTCATATGTAGCCAGTGATTGAGAACTGGGAGTAAAAAGAGGCACAGAAGTGTTGCAATCAAAGGAGATGATATCGGGCAGTCGTGCCAATCTAGATGTCCGCAGGGGTGGCAGACGTTGCTAAATGTTTTTACCAGTTCATTCGAGGTACCTTACCTGTCGAGCACCTGTGTTTGTCAGACTTGTTCTAGCCATGTCCACAATGTTGCCCTCTTCAGATGTTGACGTGCTGTTCCCTGCGGAAACATGGCAGGCTTGTCTCTACTACATCAATGTTTGCGACCTCTGGGCATTTGCGCAAGCATCCCCTGCATGCGATCTACTGGTGCAAACCCTCCTTCGTCTCCGGTACCAGTAAGTTTATGGATTATTCTGACTGTTCGCACGTTCGATCAGGACTGATAGTTTGGGTGGATACAGAGGCGTTGTTGCACCATTCGTAAACTCACTCCGTTTCGCAGAAGTGCTGGAATCCACAGACAGCGTCGTGTCCGGCTTCGTTGCACTTCAGTTTTGCCATTACAAAGATTGCGCTGGGAACCGGGCAGCTTAGATGTGTACACTCCTCGTTCTCATGCGGGTGCAGTCATTCTGTATATGGTGGAGGAGGAGGGATACAGCATCTTTTCAGTGGTGTGCCTCGAAGATCAGGACCCTGCGCATGGCGTGCCAGGGGCCATTCCCGTTCCCACTATGCAAGCTCACCACGGCAGTCCCAGCGATTCACTCTCTGACGACGACGACGCCAATGACAATAGTTCTTTGGAGCTCAAGAATGAAACAAAAGAAGATTGGTTCTATCGCTGTGCTGGTGTTTGCACCGTCTCTTACCTTTCCCACGGCCATAGTTACGTCAAGATCCATTGCAGCGCCTTGGACAGTGCTCTGCTGCCCATCTCGCATTCGTGGGCCACAGGCTTGATGAATGCTCTGACGGACACAACATTTGTTTGCGGTTATCTGATGAGCACATTTGGTCGTCGCTTTTATGTCACCCCGTTTGCCATGCAAGGGGCGGTATTGCTTCCTGTGTTGAATTCCAGTTCAAATTGTGGCAAGTTCAAGTACTCTTGCCACAATTATGAGCTGTATGATTCTTGGTATGACCTCCCTTTTGGGCTGGAGAGGACATTGATGGATCCTTCTGTCCCACAATTCTTTCTCAATCCAGACACTTTTAGGGTGGAGTTTGGGTATCAGAGGGGGCGGCACGTATGTGCACAAATTGAGGCATTGCCCTGGTACTATGTTGTCTGGTGGTTAGGCGGTCGTACAGGGCATGAGGATTACCATGCAGTCACCTATACGGTCGACACACAGTCAGGTCATGTTGATGACCATGGACCTCAGGAGGTGTATTAGGTATGTTCTTCGTAGTTGTCGCTTGTATATTGCGCTACTTATACACGTTTGAACTGACACAAGCATCAATTTTCATTGATTGCTGTGGCTACAGAGATCTCGTTCGTTGCACTCATACTATGTTTGTCTAAAGAACTATCATTTTTATATACGATTCATGTAGTGCTGGATGTAACTCTCTATTTCGCTGATATTGCTGGCTGTTATCAATGTGGGAGTCTCCACAAACACGTAATCTACCGGCCACCCACGAATGCATGAGTAGGGGCACATCAATATTGTCCTAGAAGAAGTGCTTGTAGTTCCATCGTGCTCTACCTCAGGGACTTCGTAGATAGACAATCGGGATGAGGTCCAGCTCTCCAATAACGGCATGTCCTCGTTGCACTGTTTGTTTATATTAGTGCAAGATCTAGCACTGTACGTCTTGCAGTTACATTAGTATCTTTTGAAGTTCATCTAAGGTCCGCAGAACGGACTCACCTCATGGTCAGGACGGCAATAACGAAACTAGCTGGTGCAAGGACCTGACGGTGTCAGTTAGCTTGAGAGGGAACTCCTATGAGACCTCGGACTTACTCGCAAAGGATCACAGCGTCCGCTACTGGTGTTGCAGACCATGACGTGTTTGTGATCTCTTGTGCGGTCCTGCACTCCATAACTGACGACAATAGAGGATGAGGGCGCTGGTGCATTGTTTCGGTAGTGCCATCAATGGCAGAAAGCTAATAAAGCGTGCCAGACACACGTGCATTCTAGAGTCTGGTCTCAGCGACGGGATTGAATAGCGTGAGTGTCCAGCTTACTTTCAATGTATGTGTGCAATCGGTTGCACAGCATGATTGCAGTGGTGAGTACAGTGGCTTATGCTGTGATTGTAGGGCATATGGAGAGGGAGACAAAGTGCAACAGTCCGTACAAGATCAGGATTTGTGGGGCATGAAAAGGAAAACACAGGCGCTTATGGTTTGTGGTACTGGACCGAACATACGGGGACACCAGCTGAAAGGCCCAGAGCTTTTTTGGTACAAGGTGACAAACGCCTACTGATGTTGTGCCGTGCTCGGAGTCCACCAATTGATCTCTGGTCCTGTGCGGCTCGCACGGCAGGCCAGAGACGCTGCTTGATACGTTCTATTGCTCTGGAGCGATCTCTCAGAACAACTCACATACGACAACGCAATGTGTGATGTGCACACTAACAGCACCTGTGACGACTGTTATCAGCAGCTATGCAAAATGTACTGTATCTACCCGGTACTGACAGAGCAAACTCGGCAGGTGAGCCATGACCCATGGTAGGTCTTCGTTACACTCTGCCATAGGTTTCAAGTGGCAGTGGCCTCCTGCGAGATAAGTTTCCAATTGGATGGTCAGGTGCTGGAGCCGGGGGAAGCGTGACAAAGTCCTGTCGAGCTCTTTCCACCGTCTGTCAGACAGAATATACCGCACATTTACTACAGTCGCCAAGGTGGCACCAAAGCAAAGATTGACACAGGTAATGGCTGGGTTTACACTGTTGAGCAGGAGCAGAATGGCCTCATGGAGGAAGTATGTTTCTAATACAGAGCAAATGTAGATGGGTATTGAGAGCGTGAACTCATTCAGGTGCTCGCATCGGGCGAGCAGCAAAGTTCTCCAGTTCTAGAAAGGAGCCACTGTTATGCCTGGTCAGAATAAAGGGTGAGAATTGAGCAGAATAACATACACTATCTGCACCAGACATTAGATCTAATGTCAGGCAGTGCAGCAATTTTTGCTGACATAGTACAGTGTAGGACGGGTCCTTGGGACAGTTTTTGCACTGGCGAGGATTCTGGACTCACCACAATGATTTTTGTCTAGAAAATTGAATAGGGTGTTTGTCTTTTGTTAGAAAACTGGGAAGCGCCTTGCAATATGGGCGCATTGTGCTGCCTTGAATAGAAATTGTGATGTGATTGTGATGGGCTGTGCGTGTTGTGATTGGATTGCAACACGTAAAATCTCTTGATTATCCCTTGATAAGTCCCTTGAAAGGCAATTGCAAGGGTATTGCAAAGGGTATTGCAAAGATTTGGCCTTTATTGCAAGGCGCTCCCGCATTGTCTGATTTCAAGGCATTGTGAGGCCTTGCGATAGGCGCTACAGTTTTCCAACATTAGTCTCAACATGCTATGTAACAATCCACAGATTTTTAGTACCTGTTGAGCGAACTGCAGAACGTAGCCGGAGAGACCAGAGAGAATGTCACGAAAATGAGTCCTTGGGACGTGCGCTAGTCACAAGTGACTAATGTGACTTGCCCAAAACGGAAGGGAAATCATTACATAATGCTACGCATAAGGCAACTATCAACTCCACCACGCTTCAGTTGTCCTCGCTGTTGGTTGACGTGTTGCTCAACAACTCCTCCCACCCGGTCTCTTCAACGTCGAGTTCAGCACCGGCATTGGATGCACTTGCTGTGGGAAAGCCCACACCAGCCTTAGATGACCCAGGAACTGCAGAAAGCTTTGATTTAAGTGGCGGCTTAGGCCTAGGGGGGTACTCTTTCTTCTTCACCTCCGGGATGTTGCTAAGGCGGGCACATTCTGCTTCTCAGGCCTTCAGGGTGACAGCATGGTCATCTTTAAGATGCTGTCAGGCTTTCTCGAGGTCTGCTTTTGCCTCCCGCGCAGCAGTCCGCATTTCTGTTCGGGCATCTCTTGCAGCTTCGGCTTGCTTAGCTCGAGCCTCTGCTTCCTCCACCAGGGCCATAAAGGCGTCATCGGTGACAACACAGCCTTTGCCTTCTGGGAACAATTTAGTGCGTTTCTTTTCTTTCTTCATCTTCTTTCCTTTGAGAGCATAGTTTTGTTTCTGCAGATGGAGATTCTGCACCACTAGTTGAGCATTCTGACTGCAAATGGCCGCATCTTTTGCTTTGAGAAGCTGCTCCTGGGCGTGCAGGAGTTTCTCTTGCTTGCAAATGATTGTCATAACATCAGCAAATGACCTAGGGTGGCTCAATGGGCGCATCTGAGATGAAGGTCTGTACAGTGATACAGGTGGCAAGATAGGCGGCACTATAGGTGTCGCAGATGTCATGGATGTGTTATTCACAAGAATCGCACCTGACTGTGTCTGTGCGAGCCCGCTCACTACAAGCTGGTGTCGTTTGGATGGTGTTTCATCATTGCGAGATTGATATTGGCGTTTTTGCAGTGTTGCTGGGCTGGTTGGCTGCGGAGAGACTCGATCCTGACGGTGTGGTGTTCTTGGTTCGCGAGGAGGTACCAGATAGGCAGTATGTGTCACTTCATCGACCTCAAAGGCGGTAGGTGGATCGTCATATATTGCCTTCATAATGGCTCGAACAGGGCTCGGCTGCTCTAGCGGGAAGCCCTCATTGGTAGATGTAACCTCAGCTGGTTTCATCTGCTCGGGTTTGATAACACTGAGATTGAACAGAACGATCTCTGTCTTCTCCCAGGCTGATTTAATGGTGCTCACAGTAAATGCTCGCAGATAGGCAGTTCCAAAGATGGATGCGAAGTCCTCCTTGTTGACGCCACGACTATGCTCTCTTTCAAATTGTTCCACCTCCGCTGCAAACTCGTGCTTCATGATGCTGAAGCAGGCAACATCGAGACCCTGTAGCGCATGTGTACAGTGTGGTGGGTAGCCAAAAATCGTGATGTTTAGTGTCTTTGCGTAGTCAAGAAGTTTCTTTGAATAGTGCAAGTTATGTCCATCAACAAAGAGGGCTTGTGGCTTGCCAGCAGCTTTGTTGCAGGTCTGTTTATCAAAATTGTCAATAAGTCAGCTTGCAGCAATCTCACCATTTGTCCAGCCCTTCTCCGACCATGCAAAGGACGCTCCTGCAAGGTTGTCGTTTCGCCACTCCGCCTCAAGGTTAGCAGCCTTGAAGATAATGAGAGGCTTCAACTTTGTCCCATCTGCGCAAATCGTGACCACAACCGTAATGTTCTTGCGATTGGCAGTACCTTGCTTATGCTGGACCTTGGATCCACAGTGTCCAATTACGCGCTGTTTACGAGTGGATCCATGCAGAAATCCACTCTCATCCATTCTGTACATGTTTTCTGGCAAGAACTCCTCATCAACGTAGCGTTTCTTGATGACATCATGATACCAGTGTGATATAGTTGTCAGGTTCAGCGACTTTGCCCGTACAGTGTCGAGAGGCCGGCTCCAGTGTGTCTGAAGCTCATTGTGATGCCGGGCCAAGAAGCGATCAACCCAGTTGACACCACACTTGCACGGTTAACCAGAAGTATGCCCAGGAGCCGCGAGAATGGAGTTGACCAAGTCTTCGACCTCTGCATTGGTCGGTGGCATAGCTCGGTCCGCGGATTCCAGAATGTAGTCTATAACAACACGCTCCTTCTCCGGTGAGAGTAGTTGTTTACTTGAATTAAAGGCACTCATCGATGTTTTGCCATTGATCAGATGGTGTAGGGTGCTCTTTGAGGCTCTATACTCCTCAGCCACCTTGGCGAGACTCTTTGGCTTCTGTGGGACCGCTGCAGTGAGTTTAGCCTGCTTCTGCCGGTAAGCATCAATGGCAGATGCATATTTCTGGTTGTTGAGTCAGCACTGCTGGATAGTGATTGTTTGCTTTGATAGTGGTCGTTCTGGCATATTGTATGTGTGTTATGCAGAGAGATTTGGGCAATAAATGTGGGCAAGAGCGATAATATGGCCGCTGAACCGATTGCGGACACCAGTTACAGTGAGGTGCCTAATACCAAATGTGGTAGTCACGTCAGCAGTCACACCTCTGTCACTCTTGTCACAATAATCTGCTATGCACGCACGGTTTGCTCAATTGTACTTCATCATTTGCGTGATTTTTTCATTCAAGAGTGGAAAGTTGTGGGAAATGTGGTTCTCTATCTATGTTATTATTTTAGTGATTTTTGGAGTATGTGATCTTGCAGAAAAAATCTGTCACTGCTGCACAAGTCATGATAACTGGGCTCTTGAGGTGTTATCAATTGCGTACAAATTGCAGTCATCACGCAGAAATTCCAAGACTCGACAGAGGCCTCGCAATATAATTTGATTTAATTTGCATGATTTTTATTTAACCAAAATCTCGCTGATGCCGAAGGAAAACGTTGCCGTCCCAAGGAGTGGTGGCGTCCCAAGGACCCATCTTACACTGTATGAGTTGCGATAACGCCTCCAAGTTGTGGCTGCATAAACCTTCGACCTCCAAGTCTTTGATGCTGTCTCGTGTGAGGGTAGCTACTACTTTGAAGATGAAATCTTCTGTGGTATCGATGTCGCACAGAACAAGGTGGTTGACGTGGGCAGATATAATGCTATGTACAATGTCAAAGTGGCCATCCACGTTGGAGATAGAAGTTGCTATTGCAATCAAATCAAACGGATGCGTGTGCACAGCCATTAACTCACAGTCGATGATTTCTATTTTGCGAAATCTTCATTTTCTTATTGATTTGTGGCACGTCCCACCGTCTTGCCATCGACAGTCCTCCCAAATGATGTTGTGAATAAGAACATCATCAATGTGTGGCAACGCGAGCAAGAAAGCGTGGATGTCACAGCACGATAGTAGAAGTTGAGTTATGTTGACCCCCGTTTTGAGCCATTGGATGCGACAAGCAGCAGTTGTATCACGACAGACCAGTGCTTGTATGACGTCGCAAATTTTGGGATGCTGATGAAGAACTTGGAGAAGATCAGCAAAAGATACATCAGAGTCTTCGGTACCTGGTATTTGCGGTGCCCCTGGTTTCCTATGGCGCGCCTCCATGACGAACTTCCTGTGCTTATGTGCGAAGAAGAACGTCGAGAAGTCTTTGTTGATGAGCATTCCCACACGCACTGCATCATCCCCATATTGAGACGTGTAACAATATATTTGTTGTCAAAGCTCGAGGAGCAGATGCAGGAAAGCAGAAGAAGCCATCTTGGTCATACCAAGGTCCAGTAGAAGTCTTATGACAGGTTCCAGTCAGCATTTGCTTTGACACGGCCTTTTTCGAGTTTTGCACATCAGTTTCGGATGGGACGCCGATCGTTATTGATCCAGACAACTACCAATGTTTTGAGCGGCTTTTTGGCCAATTTTGTGCAAGACCCACACCGAAGACTTAATCATAGGAAAGACCTGGCACTTTGTGGTGCACCTCCATGTCGTCTGTACCTTCTGGAATCTGTGCTAAGATCGTTCAAGATGTCAACGTTGGTGGTCTACTGAAGTGGACACAGATGGGCGTGAATGCGGTCGAAGAAGTGCGATGGGAGTTGTACTGGCGCCATCGCCGCATGCTGGCTCTGTACTTCGAAGACGTAAAACGAATATTGGCCGCCATGCAGTAGTTCGACGCAATCATTTTAGGTTCATTCATGCTGAAGTACATTGACACTACACCATTGTGGCAGCCCTCTGACATCAACTTCTATGTTCCGCTCGAACACTATGCCGCCTTCTGTATTCATTTACAAGGAATCGAGGAATATGCATTGCAGCAGTGTTATCCTGCGGCTGCTCAATCAGGTCATACGTCACCTACAGCTGCCCTGTGTTATTCACATAAAGGACTCATGTTCATTGCTCGTTATAAGAAAACGTCTCAGTGTGTCGATCTCATGTGTAGTGGCAGCGCATCTGCACGACATGCAATCCCTGCGTTCTGAGCGATGCATTTGATGAACTACATAGCGTACGATAGCTTGTGCATGGCATATCCACAGCTCACTTTCACCGGTTGGTACCAGACTCGTTCACTGGTTCCATGCATATTTTGCTGATGATTTCTGCCAGATATTGGAATTTTGAATTTGAACACAACCGACCGTCATTTCCAGCCGTTGCCCGCTACGCGATCGCTCATGGACAAGTACGCTGAGCGAGGATATACTGTGGAAGCCAGAGTTAATCACACAGATCATCAGGAAGTGGTGTGCCCTCGCTTGCGATGCACCTTTGACAATGTGTACACATTTAGCCTTCGGTTTCCCACCCACTTTACTATGCCGTGGTCTATTCCCTGTTCTTTACGCCATCACAATGCGCCAACTATGGTCTGGATCTTGGAAGGGTTAGATGGTGAGACGGGAGCCGTCATTTTCACTTTGCAAGCAATGAACGCCTGCACGGGACTAGCAGAGAGTAGTGAACGGCACAGATAAACTCCGGCTCCAAAAATGGGTACCTGCACTCATACCCCAGCAAACCCCTACCTGCACTGATGGGTGCAGGTTTTTCGTGGGTACCGATGGGTCTATGGGTTACCCCAGACCCACCAGATACCACGCTGCTGCATCAACACAGACAGGGCTAATGCATTTGCTGCACATAGATAATTACATAGTATTACATAGTCTACTCAATAACATTAATGTTGTTCCATCCAGCAGTCAGACAAGGCTCCTTGCCTTTAACATTGTCCTTGACAGTCTCCGCGAGAACGTCAGACTCTTTGACGAGGCCCATCCAGCTTCAGCATCCGAGGCAGAACAAAGCGCGTATCGATTGAGCTGAGAGGCAGTTGCGGATATGCGACAAGACAAGACGACCACGGCTGAATACACGTTCAACCCCCACCGATGTTGCTTGGATGTCTTTGAGTAAGTGACGAGGCAGTTAAGAATAAAGAGTAACATACCAGGGATGCTCAAGTAATCAATTGTCATACGCGAAAGACGTGGGTACATTGCGTGATGCTCGATCCACCACCGGATCAGATCCTTAGTTTTTTCGGTCTTGTGCTGAAGGTAAACTAAAAGCTCATTGCTCATGTCAGACTCGGTCTCAGACTCTGAGTCGTCACTGTCAGAGGACTCCTCGAAAGGGTTCTGTTACCAATGGGTGAGTAATCAGTTATAGACCGTGAAAGTATGGCTCACCTTGTATTTATTGACATTGTCGGAACCTGTGGATGGCGCCGTCTCAAGCACAATGGGCTTGGAGGCATAGTTGCGTGCATAGATTGTGACCGCAAGATCCTTTGAGGTCTCGATCCACTCCGGTTGCCAACCAGCCTTTTTAAAGTATTGGAGCTTGTGCTGGGAGTGTAAGACTGGAACCATGAGTGAGCCATGTTACAGATATATGCAGGTAATAGAAAATCACGTACTCATAGCCACACGGTAAAGGTGGCACTCGTCTGTTTTGCTATAGTACCAATTAATGGTCTTCTTGCCCATGACGACGGCAGCGTGGATGCACGGTAGATAATTGGTGTCCAGCGAGTCTGTCAACAAACGTTGATCAAACTGGTCCATGGCAGGAATAACCTGCGCAATGTTGGGAGCAGCGCGGGAGAAAAACTGTGTTGTGTCATAGAATATCTAAGGGGAGAGAGAAGGTTGTTTGCCCAAAGGTGCCGTTGGATCAGTTCAATATGCTGACATAAGCAATCCGTGGAACTGACCTTGAGAACGTCTTGCAGCTGTTCCACTATAATCCACTCATCAGCGGTCAGCTCGTACTTGCAAAGACCGTTTTTGAGATCTTGGGTCACCTCCGCGATAGCTGCCCGATGCTTGACTGAATAGTCGAGCATCCAGTATGTTGAATTCCACCTTGTTGCCACATCACGCGGCATTGCTTCTTCATGCATACCCACAACACGAAGGGCACGGTACCAAGCAGGTAAAATAATCGTTGGTGAGTTTATAATACTGAATGAGAGTTTTCGGAGCTAATACAAATCAGTTCAATGCCTGATGATTAATAGCAACGATACATACCTTCGCCAGTACCATGCGAGCCGGCATCAGTGATAACTCAAGTTCCTCAACATCCTCCTCAGCCATCTCCTCCCGTTCTTCGACAGCATCATCGACATCTCCTGCATCCCAACTATCCTCATCTTCATTGTCGTCATCATCATATTCCAGGTCCTCAAGATCAATACCTTCCATCATCTCACGTAGGCCTTTCTCTGCCTCAGACAGTGCGGCACCCTCTTTTCCCTTTGGTAAGTCAAATTGTCTCATCACCAACTTTGCGCCCAAGTTCACGGCATGATCAAAACAGCAAATCATATTCGGGATGCCAGGAAACGCTTTGATAAGGTTTCCTAGCTCCTAGACCATGCCTTCGTTGTTGCTCGCGTTGTCTAGCGTGACCGATAAGAACTATTCACAAGTAAGTAATAACTTCTCATTACTACATGAATTCCGAATTCTTCTAGAACACCCTTGAAGACCTCTGCAAGCTTCAGTCCCGTGTGAGATTCCGGGACTTCTACAATGTCCAGAAGCACTGCCATGGATTCGCCCTCACGATTGCCCGCGTTCACATAGAAGACTACCAGCGCCATATATGCGCAATGGTTCGGTGAGGTCCACACGTCCGTCACAAATTTGAGCTTGCCGCTATAGTCCTAATTTACTGCAGTAAGCCTCTATTCATTCCAAAGCATCATGAACTAACCTGTAGCTTCTTTGCCAAGCGAGCCCTGGTCTTTGTAAAGACCTGCTTAACATTACGAGAAAGTGTTGAGGGCGATGGTATATAGATCTCGGGGCAGCCTGTCTTCATAAGGGTGAGAAACCCGCAGTCTTGAACAATCGAAAACAGGCGATGACTCTCAGTTACCCAACGGACTAGCTCGGCTCTATAACAAACCATGGTATGTGTCATTAATTATAATATCTGTATATCTTTTGCTAACTTACTTCATCTGTGCTTTAGTATGCTGTCGTATCGATTACAACACCACCTTTATGCATGCGCCTTGCATGGCAAACGCTGCCGTGATAGAGCTGGAGCGTCCAAGTGCTGCAACTGGCTCACGCGCTGCTTTTGCGGTGTTCAGTCCATCTGCGGCATCCAGTGCATCTCGCCCCTAGCACTTCAATACATGCTTGCGCATGTTTCCAGTCGATTTTGAGTCCGACGTATCAAGAAACCGCCACACCGACTGACTGCATCCAGGTTTCGCACAGACAAAACTGTGGGCACTGCGGGCCCCATCATTTTTGATAATGGGCCACGGTTTGTAGAACGCATATACGGGTGATGTCCAGTCTTTGGCGAGCTGCTCTAATACTGGTAAGCCAGCCTCTAATACTTATCTTCATTCACAAATATACTCATTTGGGCCTCGGCATCTTCCTCAACAGCTTCTGGCTCATCATGCTCAGTCTCCTCAGCGTCGTCGACATTCGTCAAGACCTCCTTCACATCAGAATTCTTGTTTGAAGAGTCTGATGAGACATTAAGAACCTCAAACCCCTCGTGAAGAGCATCTTCTTCCTCTTCAGTGCAAACAACGGCGGCGTGACTTTTCTTCTTGGCAGATGCTAACTCTGCGGCGGCTGCAGCTTTTTCAGTAGGTTTTCTTTTTCATGCAGGATGGGCTTCGGCAGACGGTGAGACGGTCCGCTTGCGATTAGATGCAGTACTAGCTTCTTTAGAGATAGGCATAGTAAATATGAGGGCAATGTATGCTTCTTGATAGATATGAAAGGACTGTACTGATAGTTTAGCTCACTAAGATTTGTGTGAGATTAGGTTTTATTACTGTATAGGCACAGAAAGTCCCAGTGGCTCAATTATGTTGCGCGCTCTTAGCCACTTTGTCTGCGGGTTCACCGGCGGGTCTGTGGGTCCAGATTTCAAAATCCCCATTCATACCCTGGCATACCCATACCCTGTACCCCTGCGGGTTACCCCTACCCATGCTATACACTAGCAGAGAGGACTGCTGTGATGATATACTTACCTGCAGCTGAGCATGCACTTCCCCAGGAGAAGTTTCCATATTCGTTTGATATAGAAAAAGAAGTAGTCACTTACTGATTCTCTTCAGTGGGTTTGACGGAGACTGTTCTCGTATCAGGAGTTCGCAGCTTTGCGTGATAGCTGAGCTGGTGTGTCTGTAGGGGTATAGGTATGTGCATGCGTGGCTTAGCATGAGGTACCCATGGCACTCGCACAGAGTCTCATTACTGTCTACCAGTCGATGAATACATATTCCTCCTCGCACAAGGTGCCCTGATCAGGGTGCCTAGATAGAATATCTGGCCATTCTTCTTCAGCATGATATAGTACCAGCTCGTTCCTAGCGTCATGGGCTGTCGGGAGAGTATCAACGTTAGGCCATAGCGAAATTATTAATGGTGCTTACAATGAGCCTGTGGCAACGCAGGCACTACATTCCACACATAATCAATTTTGGAGACGTCCAGGTCAGGCCTTGGTGTATCGTGCAGCCCATCGAGGTTGACACAAAATAGGCACAGGCTGCTGATTCCTGACGAGTGACCAGTCCATGTCCATGAAATTGAGCGTGATCAATTACTTGGTTTTATGCCACCTGCACGGTGCATAAAGTCCCTTTTATTCTTGTTGGGATGACTTCAGTGAAAGCTGCTACGACGAGATTGCTCTTTTGATATTCAATCTCGCTCACATAGCAGCTCACTTGTACTTCCTTCATCACCTCTACCGTTGATCAGTATTTCATGTAAAATGCTGCTGGCAGCGCTCGATGCTAATTCATGGACAGTTGGTATTCGAGACGTCACGCTCCGTACGTAATTGGAACAGCAACATGAACCGTAACCTGACGAGTGCCAAGGTGACAGCAGTCCTGGCATTGACAGGTTTCCCACAGTGCTCAACCTTTGAACCGCATCCTGCGACCCTTGACAGTTTTGGGACTACACTTGCATCAGGGCTTGTGCGCCGGTTTCTCCCAAGAACCTATTGCTGAGAGGAGTACACCTGCCTGAACACAGACAAAAATGTTTGGTGAGAACTGGGCTTTCATCACAGGTGGCGCTGATAACAAAATGATAGGATGGACCAGACGGGCTTCTTACACCTTCAGGACTGCGCGTTCGAGCTCTCTCGGCGACACGGTGAAAGTTTTATGGGAGATGCATATGGAGATAGCAAAGTGTGCCATCTACCAGTTAGAACTGGATGCAACCGTTGACGGGATCTGTCCACCCTGAAGGCAACGTTGGTCAGGTCCTACCACACTCGAATGCTTGTGTGCAAAAACTCCCCAGACACCACGTGCAATTGCACGGCAAACTTCTACTGCAGTACTGTAGAGCACACAAACACGTAAAGACCTTTGTAAGTTTTGACCTTTTACCGACTCCTCTAGAGTCTTATTTAGTTTGCTTCCACGTCCTGAAACACACCCCGTTTACCTACACGGTCACTACACTCTCAACCCTGTGGTGCACAATCTATTTATATCCAGCGTATTTTATCCTCACTTATACCAGTTTCCCTAGCTGTGTGTCATGAAACTCACTGATAACATCTGCGCCAATGTTTGAGAAGCTGATACACACATTACCCATTGCAGCCACAACCCTGCACTCGAAGGAGTACCTGTTATTGTACTTTTTCCTCAGCCAAGGTATGCACACAATACTGGTGGCAGGCATACTATACACTGATACCGCCATTGCTCGCTCTCAAGATATGATCTGCGCCACATAGGTGCTCCTTTGCAGCACTGTCAGCTGTTTTACACAGTGCCTGCTCCGTGAAGAATGCGTACCAGGTAACCGGAGTTTGATAACACTTTTACTGACAACACACGCTGCCAGAAAGGGCTGGCTGCTGGGACTAGGCACATCTGCATGCATACCGGCCCATACTGGCCTGGCACGAGTGCCAGGCATGCCTGTTGGCAACACGTTTATCCATGCTCTGCGCAAATCTCGCTACGCACCGAGATGCACCCTTACAGTGTGCAGCACTGCTATCATTGCCACCTGCTTTGCCATCGTCCGCAATGCCCACAGTGAAGGCACCAATTTCTGTAATGCACAATTGGACAAGCCTGCTGATGGACCCATGCTTCATCAGATGTGTAGAATACTCTCTGGACCGTGGCCAGATCTTCAGCAAAGTCACTCTACTGTGTTGATCGTGCATGACGCCTGCGCAACATGTGCTCTTCAGGCATTCCCAGTTTACCACCCTGCATAACAAGCGAACAATAGATGAGTTCGCTCACTTTCTTGACACTCACCGTGGGCTCGGCATGTACATCAAAAGCTTGTACTTGAAAGGGCATGGCCCATTGCCCTTACTGACCTTGTGCCTCCGCCACGTCTTTATAATTCTAATGAACACGCCATACATCACTCACCTCAATATTGTATCGTTCATGTGGTCCTCCTGCCAGCTAGCTTTCATTTCACTCAATCGCGAGTTGAACTTGTTCAGTATGCGCACGGTATGTGTACCTACGAACATTGAGAGCCCCCTTTAAATTCTTCACTTAAGACCAATGTAACCTTGTGTGACATCAATCACCTCTCCAAGCCACGAATAGCAAGCCCTATACATGTGACCGTACAATCTTTGCATATTGTGCATAACATGTATGGGCAACCTACGCAGTCTACCCCTGCACACCACACCGCTTTCGAGTTTTTGCACACTGTTTCGATGACTAGTGCAGACTGTACCCATGCACTCCCTGTGCACTAACTCCTACTAGGCGCTGGCCACACGTTGCAGAGATTGAGTCTGGAATGGACTGAACGTCACTCCTGTAAGCAGACTCGTACTGTTCCCAACCGAACTGAGCCAACCGTATACAATTGCAGGTGGCACAGTGTCCTTGTGGCAGTTCGAGAGCTTGCAATTCTGTTCTCAGCTGAAAAGCTTGACCTTGTCCATATCTGTCGATGGCAATTCATCTCTGACATGCAAGCGAGTGTCTCCCACCGCACCTGTTGTGCATCTCCTAATTGATGCAGTACGTCACTTGCAACCTCCCTGTCAATGCATCCAGTTTCGCCTGAGGGTGAACACGCCCAGTCAATTACAAGGACTTAAAAGAGAAAGGGAAGAGAAAGAATGCGCAACATAGACTGGAACAAGTGGGCAGTGTCAGCACATGACAAGAGGGGTACGCTTATATTCGTCAACGACAGGCAGCATGCGACCGACAAACAGGATAAGCAAACAATCCTCTATATCCTTCTGAGGTTGCGGCAGAACAGCTTTCATGCAGGCCACTGGTTGAGCAAACATGACAGCATTGCTCCACATTTTTTGCTGGCCCATGCGAACGTCTACCACACAGACATTATGTCGAAACCATGCCACAAGCAGCTTTTCTACAAAATTTAACGCCAACAGCGCGTCTGGCACATCCCCAATCCAAAGCCCGTTGGCTAACGCTTGTTTCGGAAGCTGTGAACGACTCAGGGATTTACGACAAGTGGAGCACAAAAAGACGGTGTGAGACAAACGGCTGACTCCAGCCTCACACAACACAGGGCCTTGTACACGAGCAATAGGGTCAGACGTGTAGACGCGAGGCAAGCGAGTGACAAGAGGGTTATATAACAACAGCAGCTCTGGTGCGTCCAACGACAACAATGTAAGTTCTATGACATGCATAAGCTGATCGTAACATTCACAACCTCGTTCAGCCAGACTTTCTGCAGAGATCGCAGCAGCGAAATTGCAAGCAATGGATGCCAGTCTCATCTTGGTATGAGGTGGGGAGAAAAAAACAGGCAAGGAATCAGAATCAGGAATGACCGCAATGGCTTGGCTCAGAGGGTGTGGAGCACTACAAGGGGGGTATACGAAAGAATTGTCAATGTAACCGGGCAGACAAACGTTGTAGTTGGCAATACCGAATTGGCATACAACAATACTGCAAGCAGGCGTACATTGGTGATCTGCATATAGCATGAGACACTCTGCTCGCCAGGCATGCAATTTGACTTTGATACCGTGGCCGGCCATAAGAACGCGCAAATGTGAAACAGTCAGAAGAGGATACAGCACATGAAAGGGCGGGTCACACACAACTTCTGTCGAAGGCGAGATAGACGTGCACGCTGTTTGAGCAAGCACACAATCAAATATGACAGCATCCTCAGGGTACAAGCCAGTACAACTATCACTCAGGATAGCCCACTGTTGCAACATTCCCATAGGAACGCGACTTCTAACAATCAAGGGACCAGGTGTGGACATAACATCAAAGACAGAGGCAGCAGACGGCAGAGCAAGCAACAAACTACGGCTACAGCGCTTCAGCTATGTACGATGATACGGTGAGGCACCATGGCCAACACAACATGTGGAGGAAGCACAGTATATGATGATACCGTGAGGTGCCACGGCCAACACAACATGCACAGTGGGCAATTAAAATTGCAGAGTTGAGTAGCAAACAGCGCAGAGCGACGAAAACCCACTGCAAAAGGAAAAGAAAGTGACTGTGACTGATGTACATTACTTGTGGGAACGTCAGTCACAACTACGTGATGAGACAGCGCCAAAAAGACCCTTGTACCGACAGATAGTAGGACCCGATTCAAAGGTGAATCGTAATGCCGCCTCCCAGTAAAAAAGCACAGTTGGCTCAAGAACAGAGAGCAGAGGGCAGCCACAGTTTTGGGAGTGGTCTCTTAAGTAATATAGAGGATTTATGTGTTGACCCAAGTTATGTTCCCTCAGTTGAAGATAATAACAGTGACGAGAACTCAGATACTCCTCTAGAGCCGGAGTTGATCTTTGCAGATAGTGATATGGAGATAGGAGAGGAAGAGGTTGGAGATGTGGTGAGAAAAGCAAAGATCTTCTGGACAACATTGTTGGACCGGGTGAGTTCCTCTTGTCAATGAATAGTGGTGTACGTTAACATCTGTTCTGTATCAGAAGCCTGCACCTCGGGTAGCTGCAAAGCAACCAAGGGCAATGCCAACGTACTCAGGGACATCAAAGGCAATGGTAGCAAGATGCCAGCAGAAGCTGTGCAAGGCTTCCGCAAGATGCTCTCAAGTTGACAGCTTCTTTCATGCACGTGTTAGAACTCCAAGTCCAAGCTCCAGTGTTATGCAGAGGCAGAAAGGAAATGAGATCACAGCATGTATTCAAGATGCCATTGCGGACTCAAGACAGCCACAGTCAGACTCAGAGATCAGCATTAAAGAGACTAATGCAGAGTCCAGTGCCGATACAGAATCTGAGAATCTCACTGTCACCAAAATCATTACTCTACTTGACGCAGCTGATGAGAAGGATGAAGAGGAACCAGCAAATATCAATGTACGTGCCTGTGTTGAGAAGATGATCAGACTGGCAAAAAAACACAAGTCCGCTCTTGCCCTGTTTCAGCTGCATACGCTGAAAATGTATCTGAATCTTCATGACAAATATTCTCATTACTCTCATATTAAGAATCCTGCACAGTGTGCGAGCCTTGCCATGGTGTGTTCAGTTGGAAAAGGGCCATATTTTGTGCGTAAGTTGCATCATCTCAAGCTGTACATTCACCGGTTTGGCACATTGCCACCATGGAACGTAGGACTGCACTATGCACATCTGCCTCTGTTGAATAATGAGCAGATTGCTGCTGCAGTCAGGCAATATCTGACTGTGCTCACAGCAGGAGAGGTAAGCATGTCACTCCAGAGATCGTTGAATCTGCACATTGAACGTCAGATACAGATCACGCCGCTCAAATATACCAAACAAGTCAATGATGTAATCATTTCTTACCTTGGTCTGAGTCTCGGTTGTACTCAAATCTCTGAAGAGACAGCACGCCGATGGCTGCGCAAGCTTGGGTATGAGCGACGGCAAGTTTCAAAGGGTACATATATAGATGGGCATGAGCGAATCATTCCTTGCGACTCTTAAGGAAGATGAACGGTCAGGGTTACAAACATGTATACGAGATAATGCTCACTTTTCTTTATAGATACAGAGTCCTATATGAAGGACCTGAGCAGACTCCGGTTGTTCATGAACTGGGAGAGAAACACCATGTTCCCATTAAGCAAGATGAGAGCATATTCCATGTACAGGACCTGGCAAAGCATGTTTGGGTGAAGGACAGCAAAATGCCTCTTCGTCAGAAAGGCAACAGTCGGGTAATACACGTATCAGACTTTATTGTGGAAGAGTCTGGTCGCTTGCGACTTACAGCAGAGCAAATCAAGCATGAGGCTACACTTCCTGAGCAAGAACGCTTGAAGACGTTTAATGCTCGAGAGATCATGTACCCGGGAAAGAACTACAATGGCTGGTGGACAGCAGAGCAATTGCTTGAACAGGTAAAGCGAGCTGTTCCTATCTTCGAACAATTATATCCTGATTGCATTGGTGAGTGGTACTTTGACTACTCAACTGGCCATACAGCATATGCGCTCGACGCCCTCAGCGCGCGGGACATGAACGTCAATCCAGGTGGACAGCAGCATGTCATGCACGACATGGTCATCCCATCAAGCAACCCACATTCTCATCTCCACGGCAAGCCCCAGCAAATGAACTTCCCAACAGTCATGCTTCTGGATGACCCAAATGTCAGGTTTGCAGGACAGCCAAAAGGAATAAAGGTTATTCTGCAGGAATGTGGCTTATACGATGACCTTGTGAAGCTCAATGGAGGGCGCTTGCTGGGGATTTGCACAGATTACAAGATGTCAGAGAAGGTGCAAGACCAGTGTGCTTGAGAGGTAGCGGCGGTGCAGATGGGCATCAAAGAAGAGGAAGCCGAGTGAGTGGGCAGACAACAGAGGTGGGAACCCTGAATCTGATGTTGACCTGGTCTCGAAGTCAACCACTTGCTGCATGCGCCAAGTACTCACATGTCAGCCGGACTTCCTTTGCAAGAAGTCCATGCTTGAAGAATACCTTGGAGAGGCCGGACATATCTGCCGATTCATCCCAAAATTCCATTGCGAGTTCAATCTGATTGTACTGGGGCTGGGTCAAATGCAGTCAGTATTTGGTTTCCCTTGCAGATCTCTATGCTTACCTGACCCACACAGGATTTCGCTACCTTGCAGATGGTACCTTTACCATAGGCAAAGTACTGCTTCCTAAACTACTGGATTCCTGTAAGCCTAAGATGATACAAGCGTTCTTTCGCAAATCATGGCAATGTATGGATGCTTACAGGTAATCCCAACTAATCTCTGTCTGTGGTTTCTGGCTTACCAGCGACCCACACTGTTGTTTCCCTTGTAGCAAAGGACTCACAGCAACACAAGTGAAGTGGACAGTGAAGAAATTTTGGTCTTACCGACAAAATCAGTACAGCTATCTTCATGAGTTTGAACATGTTGGACAACCCAGCACCTGAGGCGTGAGGTTTGAGTTGATGATCGAAGGTACACCGGGTCCTGGCAGTGTGTGAAGATGCTTACTTTCCCGATATGGTGCATTACATAATGACTTACATAAGCAAGTCTACTTTTGGCCTTGTCCAAATTTTCAAACGTCATGGGGGCAAAAATTAAGGCGGTCAAACTATAGGTGTGAGGTCGTTGCAAAAATTAATTGAATTAATTATTGTGTGAGGAAAATAATTAGGCTCGAAGCGCTCAGCGAGCGCCTCACGTAGAGAGAGAATACAAGAACGCGAGAGTAGAGTAGATTGAAAATAGGATAGAGAGAGGAACGTACTTAGGATGTGCGTGATGCACTGCATGTGCACTGTGCACACGCGTGCAAGTCGTGTGATACTACTAAAACCGTAAGATGGAGACACTTGATCCGGCCCCAGCCTGTCCAACTGCGACCGTACTGGAGGCACCACTGGAATGAGAACTGTCCGCCAACATCTGACGAATATTCACCTCCTCTTGGCCGGATGAGGAGCTCGCCACAGGCTAAAAACCAAAGTAAAAAAGTGCAGCCTTCAGATATAGTGGTGGCTAACCTTAAACTGACATAACCGCCCCTTGTGTGCACCTCGACAGTCAGATCGATGGCACGTCTGACAGGTACGCGGAGCCCGTTTCTTCCTCGCGATCCCGGTAGATGAGGCAGGCCTCTCATCCCGTTCGCCTAACGAGGCATCTAAAAGTGTTCGCTTTGCTTTTTTGTTGGCATAACCACCGGTACGAGCAGGTGGCTGCTCCCGATACTGATAGTACAGCATCGAGTTTTCGCTGCTCTTACGACAGAGCAAGATGCCGAGGGACCAATCAGAGATGTCGTCATCCAACTCTGACGGCTGGTTGATCTTCGCGTTCTTGTCAATCTGCTCACTGGAGGTGACGCGACGTTGAACCGGAATGCCGGGAATAAGCTTCGGATCGAACCTCAATGTGGCCTTGATGGTATCGAACGCCGCCCGCTGCTGCTCGATGGAGTCTTGTTCATTGCGGTGTTCTTGCCAAATCTTGTAGTACGCCTTCAGATGTTCAGGAAGCTGTGATTAATAGTGGGGTCAGGGTTGCACACATGATGAGCATGCAATACTATGCTAACCTTGTAGAATATGTCGACTCCGTCACAATGCTTGGACCATTCATTTGTCAAGGTAATCCAGTTCGGCTGTGTTCGGCCAGAGAATAGGCCATCAAACTCCCTGCGTAGCAATCGAAATAAGGCACGCTCTGCCGAGGTATGAACAGGAAGAACTGCAAACTGTGTTTGCTGCTGTTTGGCAAGATGCGGATGTGCAATCTTGGCCTTGCTTGCTACCTCTGCATGGTATGACAACATCCCAAGCTTGTTCTGAGTCGACGCAGATAGAGGCAGTATTCCGAAAACCTCCTTTGTCGGCTCATAGTCATCTCCGTTTACCCAGTCGAGAGCAGCGTGCTCAATCGTTTCACGTGCAAATGCAGGCTCTGTGATTTCGGCAAGATGGGCAATGCGGTTGAGTGTCCAGATATCGCAAGACTTTCGATAAGGCTGTCCAGTACGGTTCATAGTCCCGACCTGTGATAATCATTGGTTGACGGTCTCACCCTGGATTGATAATTGGCACACTCACCGTGAGATTGTGGTTTAATAGATAATCAAGAACAAGGTTTCGCCCAAAGCGTGGTGCTGCATTGAATGGACCGAAATATCGCCTCAGATTTTGATGAATGCCGCCTTCGACACTGTTGGTTCCCCGCAAACATTGGTATGTCGTAAGACCATACCGATCTTGACCTGTGACCATATATAGCTCGACACCGGGTGGGTCTGAATAGGAGCCTGAACGAATACTTTCGAGGACATTTTTTGCCTTCTCCCAAGCCGCCTCATTGAACAACGGTTGCATCGTCTTGGCATCTTTTAGCGGACCGAACCCTTCAAAGACCTCTGCGACTCGTTGATATAAAATATCAATGCGAGGAATAAAACGCTTGACACGTTTCCACATCCAGTCAGAGTGCGTAAACACCATCTGATCCCACGTGAGATTGTTCCGTCTCAGAGCATCTTCAACGGCAGCTTTATCCTCCGGGTCTGGCAAGAAGATAGCGTCTCGCAGAGCGCGCATGTATGCGGTGTGCATACCATGCTTTGAAGAGGTTTTCACCATGTCCATGCCATGCCATGGGTCACCCTTAATTCGAGTATGGATAGCTGTATCTTCATAGGTAGCCGAGCCTGCAACTAATTCACGTGCTCGAGCGAGAGCTGCAGGGTCAGCCACAGTGTTTGCCATAGACTGTGGCTCGTTTGCCAGGTCCGGTGAGATGTCAGAATCCGCCTCTTCTCGATCCAATGACAGAGGCATCTCAGTCGGCGTAAGATCAGGATCTAACGAAGAGGCTGATGGATGCTCAGGAAGTGGTGCGACTTGATGCGGCAGTGACCAGTCTTGAGAATCTGAGTGAACTCGAAGATCCTTGAAGGCACATAGCAATGCAAACGGAGGATCTGATGCAATCTCGTGCAGGGGCGTATCCGCTTTGGAATTGAGAAGGTCTCGATGAATAAGGTATCCGCCTTGTAGGACCTTTGTGATATTGACAACGACTCGAGTTGCAGAGACATTGACACCATTGAACCGCTTGGGACGACCAGCTGAAATGAACCCGATTGCAACGACTGACTTGCAATGATCTCGAGATACAAGTCGGACACATGTTCCACCGGGTGTTTCGATAGAAACTGCGATGTTCATGGGCCCGTTATTCAGGGCTGCGTAAAGAGCGTGAGCCGCATAAGCATCGAGTGCGGCATAGTTTATCTGCTCGTCGGACAACTCAGAATTGGCCCACGCCTGACTAACGCGCACCGACTCTGGCTTGGGAACAATTCGACGGAGCACAAGAGCAGATAAGTCTGCCAGGCCTATTGATGCTCGAGACGTGATATTACGGTCTTTTGCAAGAGCACCCAGTTCAACCGTGCCGGTGAAGGGTATATCCTTCTCTGCTGAAAGGCCACAGTCGCGTGACAGGCGCGTGAAATCACCCTTGATATTGACACCAACTTTCTTGATTCGTGGACTACGTAGAAGAGTGAGGAAGACGGGTGGTAAGCGGATGACACCCTCATTGAGGTAGACAGACAGCTGTTGTATATCAATCAGCAATGTTTGTGATGAGTTAATGTGTCGAAAACCTACATGTAGGAGATATACGCTTTTCTCGTACGTGACAGTAATCAAAGCAACCGGACCTTGTATACCTGTGGTAAGGTCTACCGGCCACTCCATATCCATGGCAAGCATGATACACTTGTCCGTGTCCTTTATTGATTCAAGATCCTCCATGATGCAGTTCAAGCGCCGCCTCATTTGAAAGTCGGACGTGAGATCTTGCACGGCCCAATCCTCTGGCAAGATTAGCTCTTCCATAGAGTTCTTGGACGGAACTGGAACAACGTCTCTGCGAAGCGACGGAAACGTGCGCTCGAGTTCAGGGCCGTCGGCTTTGGGATTGTCCGTATACACAAGTTCGAGATCAGGCAGCCCGTATAAGCGAGACGAGTGGGGGATCTCTGCGAGCATGGGCATAAACTGGTCATGAGCCTTTGTCGGAGTGAGGACAAAAGCGCGCAGTTCGCCATATTCATTGACAGCGGACAATGCTGCACCAAAGACAGCTGAGCCGTTTACTTTGCCAATGTGCTTTACTATCTGCTCAACCGACTCCATCAGTAATTGTATGTCACTGTTTGAACAAGTTCGGCGTACCTTGTGACTGTGATCTATGGCTAGAATTCGAGACGACAACATCGATGTATGTTGCCGTATGACTGATTCATGCCTCTCGATGTACAGGTTGTAGAAGTTAGAAAAGTACATATGGCTGGGCACGTAACCGGCGTAGCCGGCAGGGTCATTCCAAGCGCCAAAGCGCTTGGGTCGAGCAGCATTGAGCTGCGGTTGATCCATGTGCAGTTTTACTGCTTCGAGATACTGCATAGCACGACGCTCGTATCGTCGAAGGTGAAATGTGCGGATCATGTTTGTGAAGGGAACGGGCCCGATGCCGCGTTGGAATGAATGTCGCAGTAGACCGACAAGGCGATTGGTAAGAGTGCAGCGATGAGTCAACTCGAACTCAAACTGGGCAGCCACGAAGGGTGAAATGGCACCCAGGACTTCAGAGGACCAACTAGCATACGTCTTCTTGCAGTCCTCGTGATCACAGCGATATCGCCAACCGATGATATACATGTTGTCTTCAATGTCGACAACACGCCGAGGCATCTTCGGCCACCCTAAGTTGTGCAGCATGATGGGGCGAGCGGTCCTCGGTTGTGATCTTCCTGCTGCTTTGCATGATGGACACGGTATTTGCCCAAAAAGATGGGGCAGCCACACGAAAAAGCGGGGAGAGTAGAAAGGCCACACGTCGAGCCCATGTCCATCCTTCCCCAATAAAGAAAACACGGGAGCTCGCGGGGCAATGACAAAGTGGCCCGTGTCGTAACAAGACGGCCGACCAGATGTGTTCGTGTTCATCTCATATCGCAGCTGCTCCTTGCAGTCCTTGTAATGAGTCTCAAGCCAGGTGGCAACGGACGAGCGGTTTTTGCGTCGCCAGTCTTCTGTGGTCCGACCCAAAGAGTCAGATCCACAGGCACTCCCAGCGATCTCATCTTCATCCATCGGCGCCGGGAGGACCTCCTCCTCTTCGATACTGGTGTCCGTCCAGCCACCCAATGCGTCGTCGAGGGCTTCCGCTTCGTCCTGGGTGGAAACAAAGGCTGTTGGTTGGCCAGCCGTCTCATCGATTGAGCGGAGAGCCTCTGGCGGCGACGGAAGACTGCTAATAGCAGCAGAAGGTCCTACGCTACAAGCTGTGGCACCTATAGTGGCGGGCGAACTCCCGCCAGAGTTTGCTGTGTCGGTTCCTGATTGCTGAGCAAAAACTAAGACGCCGTTATGGGCGTGCAGACGTAGCTTCTGGCGTCCGCTATCTGAGCGTTCTGTGCTTAAAGTTGACGGAGAAGTCTCCTCGCGGACGTGACGTTCTTGCCCAGCTACAGACGTGGATTCTGCACCCTCTTCATGGTGTGGCGACAATGAGCAGTCGGCATCATCATTCTGTGATTCCACCTGTGGCAACATAGCCGACACGACGGCTTCAGTGTGTGACACACTAGCCGTGATGACGGTCGACTCGGGACGTGGTAGGGCAAGACCAGACGGGTCCGGGAGGTACGACGCAGCATTTGGCAGCGCGAGGCCATTGGATTGAGACTGAGGCTGCTGTTGCACATAGGGTTGTGGCTGCGACTGTTGATACTGGTGCGACGGCGGCGGCACGTCCACTGGGTGACCAAGTGTTACTTGACGAGCGGGAAGAGCAGAAGGCTCTTCTGCACCGTGTGATTGCTGTACCGTCTCAACTGACGGTTCATTAAAAGCGCAAGCTGTGCATTAATTGAGATAATTGAGACACAGATTAAAGTACTGTAACGTACCTCTTTCAAAACTCCCGCTCGCACTCGCATCCGCTGTCGGAACGCTTGCCGCCTCGCTGTCTGCATCGACGGCGCTGCACAGGTCAACGACATTCGGCAAACGTGCCAGCGTGGGCGCCGAAGACAAATCTCCACCTGGTTTCGATGGGCGTACTATAGAAAGGGTCAATAAAGCGAGACTACGCTAAACGACACGGACGTACGCGCGAATACCGGTGCTAGGGGCTTGACAGGCCAAGAAGCTTTTATAGAGCCGGCCTTCTGACTGGATGAGCAGGCATCTGTGATATGAAGGCATGAAAATTTCGAGTAATGAAAACATTTGAAGACGGACGAACCTGTCTCCGTCGCAGAGCTCGTCTGACCAAACTTGGGAAGGGTCTTGCGCGGTCGTCCTATTGGGTTTCCGTTCTTGCCTATCTTTGACTTGTTTTTTGTGCCCGGAGGTCGCCCTGGCTTGCGCTTGGGGACCGCGTCGCTCTGTGGCGCATCTTGCGCCATCCTTGGCAATGGTACACTGGAAGAGTTCAAGTGAGTAAACGATACACTCTCGAAGTTCGCCGCGCTCAATATTTGCGCGTATTTGCGCTAATTAAATTCAAAAAGGGTAAAGCGACGTCTACCATAAAGGGTAAGACATTTTAAACTCAGTTACATCCTGTCCCCTCACACCTATAGATCGACTGCCAAAATTAATGAGATAGGTCTATGTAGTATGACCCTCTGGAGGGTTCCCAGGTGTTAGCCAGACATTTTGGGACATGTTGAGGGAGTAGATGCAATTCCGCGTGAGAGGGTGTCAAGAGGTCGGTTTTGAGCATGTCCCGTTATAGTAATGGTGCCTGCAGCCTGCTTGACTCATTACGCAGAGTTATGCTGACAATTGCGTTCTTTGTGGTGCACTTGCATCTGTGTTTATTTTCTTTATAGCCAGGGCAAGTAGAAGCCCAGAAGAAATTGTAGTAGTATAAAAACATGTCTGTATCATTGTAAAATAGTCGTCAGAATCTATTTTCTCAACTTTTTGTTAAAACTGGGAGAGAACTCGACCAGGGGCACTC